>VOPJ01009313.1:109174-193145 GCA_014673585.1 Semibalanus balanoides
ACCTGCTCACCCTGACCTGACCTCTAAACCCGCCCAGTCCACCAAACAGCCAATCAGACGAGCTAACCACCTGTCCACCTGATCCCACCCTGACCTGACCTCTTAACCCCGCCCAGTCCACCAAACAGCCAATCAGAACGCGGCATGCTCAGGCGCAGTCGAAGAAAAAACACCGCACCTGTCTAGTCACGAACGCTCGATATGTCAGTATCCGTCTTGCATGTTATGCGCGGCGAACCAGTTGACTACACCCGGTCCATGTCTACCGCACTGGCACGCCAGTGGAATATGTCTATCCACATGTATGCAGTTTTGAAGAATGATATGCAGTCATGTATGTATACATGACTGTCGACTGTATATCGAGACTGCATATAGTGCGAAGTAATACCACTCCGCGTAGTTTGCTATAAATGCTTATAGTAAACTACGCAGATTGGTATAGGTACTTACACACTTCTTGAATATATTGTTTTATGCGTTCGCAAAATAACCATAATCAACTATTTTCAATATTGAATTTGCTTTCTTTTCTTTTTTAATTCGCCGCTTATTTTAATATTTCTTTTTTATTCTTTTCTTTTTTAAATTTAATGTTCGGTCAATTTGCGCTGCTCTCGTGTGAAGCAAGACAGCAGTGCATTTTGTACACAAGTCTTGAGATTCATGACATAATTATTACGATATCTGATTGTTACAATTTGTGTCTGTGATAGCGGTTGTATGTGGCAATGATCAGGTCATCAGCGTTCTCGTGACATTCGCCATGTCAAATACTTTAAACCTCTTTTCCCGCCCATCTATCCAGAGTTGTAACTAATTCAATCGGTCGTGTCAACTAACTCCTGTCTCACGCAAAAACAGTATCGCATCTTGAAAAAGTGTCGCTCATGCAAAACAAAAACTCAGCACTATGACATAGACATGACATGTTTCGTAAATCTGTATTTATTGGTAATTGATCCTTAAGACTAAGGCAATATATATTTCGTTGTCCAGAAGACCTGGTAGCGCATTTCAGACGAACACAGCAGCAGATAAGTTCACTAGAGACTTCTCGCCTTCTGTAGACATATCTATCCACGATAATCCTTCATGATAGCAAAACATCGTCAGATTCTCTCCAAAAACCATCAAACAGTCGCGTAACATCAATATGGTCATTCAGCATCGCGTGACCTACTGCTAAACCTTCTCAGTTCTCTGACGCTCTCCACAGCATCAGCGGAGGTTCCTTAAATACACGTCACAAGAACGTCTCCGTCTAGACATACACGCCAGGTCGCAGCCGGCCTGCCATCATTGAGCACATGATCTGGAACTCACACGCGCTGTGACCACCGCACACACAACTCAGCCGCCGCGCCGCATCCCAACGCCACACTGACAGCCGTCAGACCTCAATTCAGTGTTTTGATTCATTCTCTCCCGCTGTAGTCACTCGCACAGGCTCCATTCCGGCTCTCATTTGGTTCGTTTCGTGTTCTCACCGACACGCTCGGAGCATTTTGCCTGGGAACCACGGACGACAGTTTCCAGATCTCATCCTCCAATCATTGCGCCAGCGCATCCAGTCCTCTTCGCTGATTTGTTCACTGAGACCCGCCCGCCGCCTGATTCGCTGCAGCGGTCCATACTCCCCGGCGATTGGTCCCTTAAACACATCCTCGACGCTGATTGGCTGCACCAGCTCCACAGCTCGCTCTGATTGGCTACCGAGAGGCCTGTCCCTCCCTGACCTCCTCTGCAGCGCCCTTTGAAGGTCGGTGTTTCTGCTCAATGCTGATGTACTGGCGAATGAGGCGCGAGATCTCGTGCGCGTTGTCTGACTGGATTCTGACCACCTTCTGCTGCATCAGGTTGCCGTACTTCATGTCCAGGAAGAGGGTGCCCTCCTCCGTCTTCACCTTGCGGGTGGAGATGACCTCCGAGAAGGGATAGCGAGCCAGCGTCTCCTGAATGGACAGAGGAAGGGGGAGAGAGTCAGCGTGTTGACACCAGCTAGGCTAGCCTCGTGTGACATAACATGAACCCTAGACAGGCTGAACAATGAAATCACCTACTACTCAGGAGTTGCAAGACAAAAGTTGGTAGTTACTAGACACAAAGTAAATTCCTATTAATTGCATAATACTGCTTAAACAAAAATTGTAGCACCACGTTTAATACCTGCGTTATTGTCTTGTACTCGACTGTTTATCGTGGTAGTTTCCAGAAGTGTCTCATTAGTGTTTCAGTAGTATCACAGTGGCCCTCAGTCGTGTCTCAGTAGGTTCCTCAGTAGTATCTCGGTAATGTCTCAGTAGTATCTCGGTAGTGTCTCAGTAGTGTATCAGTAGTATTTCAATAGCGTCGCAATATATTTTTAGTAGTTCCTCAGTAGTTTCTCAGTAGTGTATCGGTAGTATCACAGTAGCATCTCAGTAATATCCCAGTAGTGTTTCAGTAGTATTTCCGTAAGGTCTCAATAGTTATTCAGAAGTATGCTTGTAGTTCATCAGCAGTGCCTCAGTAGTTCCTCAGTAGTGTCTCAGTAGTGTCTCAGTAGTGTCTCAGAAGTGTCTCAGTAGTGTCTCAGCAGTGCCTCAGTAGTTCCTCAGTAGTGTCTCAGTAGTGTCTCAGCCGTGTGTCGGCAGTGCCTCAGTAGTGTCTCAGCGGTTATATTAAGTACTTATGAATGTCGGCAGGCCTCAGTAGTGTCTCAGTAGGTTGTCTCAGCGTTCTGTGTCGGCAGTGCCTCAGTAGTTCCTCAGTAGTCGCGGCTCAGAGTTGTCTCGAAGTAGTGGCCTCCAGTGAGTGTTCCTGCCGCGTGTGGCGCAGTGTCTCAGTAGTTCATCAGCAGTGTCTCAGCAGTGCCTCAGTAGTGTCTCAGTAGTGTCTCAGTAGTGCCTCAGTAGTGTCTCAGCCGTGTGTCGGCAGTGTCTCAGCAGTGCCTCAGCAGTTCCTCAGTAGTGTCTCAGTAGTGTCTCAGCCGTTTGTCGCCAGTGCGGTGGTACTCACGTGTGTGACACTGTCGAGGAAGTGGACGCCGCCTCGGTTCAGCGCCAGGATGTGGTCCACCGCCTCCCTGCTCTCGTCCACCCGACTGACGGCGAAGAACGATGACCCGAACAGAGGCCAGCGCTCCAGGATTTCTGTACAGACAGGCACACAGACACACACACACACACGGTCAGAGACAACAGCAGCAGCAGGCAAATACAGACAGACAGACAGACAGACAGACAGACAATGATAGCAGCGGACATCGTGATGCAGATAGTGAAGTCAGCCGAGGTTACGAGTCACTCCGACAGAGCAAAGCTGTTTACAGCTCACATAGCTCTGGTATTTTGAAACATATATGTGATATCTAGAAATGTGCCGAGAGCCTTAGAAAATACCCCGGATCTAAATAATCAAATAATAATTTGTTTCTAGGATCAACCAAGTTCCCATAACAGAAGGCTTCAGAAGATCACCCATCCATCAAGTACCAGCCAAAACAAAAATTACGAAAGATCCAGGATCTGCAGATACCACGACCGATATTGCTCAAAAGATCCAGATCTGCACGATCCCACAAACCATAAATATTCATGATGTGAATAAATAAATGAATTTGAACCGTCAACGTTGAATCCCTAGTAGCACACATCATTGTCACGACCTCGTGATGGCGTTTGCACGACATAATTATGTCGTATGAACGTTGTCCTGACGTTGTCAACGTTGTCATGACGTTGTGACAGCGTTATGTGCTTCTAGGGATGTGACCACTTTCAGTGATGTTGCATGGTTTTATACTGGATCACCATGAGCAAATAAATACCCCCGTCTCCACCCATACTGATCGGCATCATTCAACCAGCTGAAGATCTCCCCTCCCTCTCACCGAGCACAGCCGCCTTGGCCTCCATCGGCGTCTTCTGCTGCACCTCTGTCCAGCTGTCCTGCACCATGTTCACCCACTGGGGCGGCTTGATGTCCCTCACCATCAGCGCCGCCTTCGGAAGCAGGTACTTGGTCTCCTTCATCGTCGGCATCGCCTTCATGTCAGCCGCGCGGTGCAGCAGTGCAGCCACGCGCGATATATCGTACTGTCGGCAGAGACATCTAGTGAGCGGACGGCAAAATAGCAGGAGTTTGATCGGTCGAAGCAGTGACCCAAAGATGGTCTGGATGTAAGTCGCACCACGCAGCGATGTCCATGTTATGTTATCAAGGGAGGCGTTCAGCACACGCTCCCTTAGTTCTTACGTGCTCGAATTTAGAGGCTTATCTAGTTGTACATGCTAGAGTGTAGAGGCTCCTCTGGTTCTTGTGCAAGCTCTACGCTAAATATTATAATATACAACCCTTTCTTCTTACCACAATGCAATGCCATTTTTACATCTAGCGTCACTCCAATAACTCCCACACACACAGTACTTTATCCACGGTCCAGATGGCGCTACTCAGGCTAAAAAACTCTGACTTTGACTCCGACTCGCCGACTCTGACTCTGACTCTGACTCTGTCTCTGTCTCTGTCTCTGTCTCTGTCTCTGTCTCTGTCTCTGACTCTGACTCCTGACTCTGACTCTGACTCCTGAACTCTGACTCTGACCTCTTGACTCTGACTTGACTCCTGACGCTGACTCTGACTCTGACTCTGACTCTGACCCACACTCATGCCAACGATTTTCCTGTGCAGCGGGTCTGCCGGGCATCTCCAAGCAGCAACCCTCCAAGGTAGTCCGGCGCGATCTGGTTACACAGCCCTGACTTGACCCTGATCTGACTCGCCCACACACTACACCACGATTTCCTCGTGCAGCCGTCTCCCGGGGCAATCACCAGCAGCAGTCCTCTCAGGTAGTCCGGCGCGATCTGACTCTGACTCTTGACTTCTGACTCTGACTCTGACTCTGAACTCTGACCCCACTCACCACGACTCTCGTGCAAGCGTCTTCCCCAGGCATCACCAGCAGCAGACCCTCCAGGTAGTCCGGCGCGATCTGGTTAAACACCACCTCGACGTAGAGGGGCGACTCGAGACGCAGCGGGAAGTACCACACCGAGCGGCAGAAGATCAGGTAGAATATCTGTCGGTAGGTGGCAGCACCGCGGTGTCAGCCGGTACGGTATATAGCAAATACGGCTACGGCGGCGGGGATGGTACACAAACAACACGGTGACTGGTGGGTGATGCCCGTTTTCTGTGCACATGAAGTTCATTGGTTACAGGGAGAAATGTAGGCTGGATTATACAAATACAAATGGACCATCTATTTCGAAGCACATAGGCATGGTTTTAACAGACTTTAATTAAAAGTCCGTCGGTGAAATATTGGCTGGACAGTTGCGTTGCTTTGCAAGCTGCTATTCTCCAATGGCCTATGAGTCAGTGCTAGTCACATTTCAGAACGAAATTGACTTCCTTGCAACAAAGCACAGCCAATCACGGACCATCAACACATATCATATGAATCGTAGAACACGAACAATTCGTACCAACTAATGATCGATAACTTAAAGAACCAGAATGTCTCAGACCTTTAGAATAATCACGCTCCCCTCATTCTGTCAGACCTGAGCCTCTTCGTACCCCTCCCTCTCTGATCCTATCCTGAGTCTGTCTTCGCACATGTCAGCAGCGCGACCCACCTGTTCGTTCTTCTGGAGCTCCGTGGTGACGTCCAGGATGTACTCCTCCCTGGCCAGCGGCATGGTGAACGTGTCGCCCTCGACGATGCAGTACAAGCTGAACTCCTCCATCTCTTCACGGGAGCGGATCTTGATCACTGAACAGATGTCCTCGATGATGTCCTGTGGAGCGCGAGGTGGCGGTGTTACACACAGGTAGTCATGCTGGTGAGAATACAGACAGTGACAAATGTAGACACTAGACAGCAAGTGAAAACAATGACCAATATTACAAGTGGTGTATATGAAATAGAGGACAATTGTCCTGCTATGTCAAACGTAGTTACTGAATGTTATTGAGCTAAAAGTGAGAATAGCTTTTTGTTCGGTTGTTCTAATTTGAAAGTGATACCGCAGAGCTCATATGGTATTACACCGGCACCAATGGACCTGAAAACCATTGTGACGCGTATCTATCTGTACCTGTACCCACTATTCCGAGTCCACCGTTGTCCCTGGTCCCCGCTGCCTGGTACCCCATTATCCCGGTACCCCTCTGTACCCGGTCACCAGTATCCCAGTACCCCTTCCCAGCCATACCTGCACAACACTGGTGCTCTTGGTGTTGATCACCCTCTCGGTGCCGCCCGGTAGGCGGTAGATCTGACGTTTAGAGTTCCTCCCCGCTGTGATGGCTGTGATCTCCTCAATACTCGGCACGTTCTTACGGCCGCCGAAACGGAACGTTTTGCGCAGGTTCTGCAGGCATACCATGGCCGTACCTGCGGGGAAACAGGGGTGGGGGTTAGAGTAGCAGGTTCTGCAGGCATACCATGGCCGTACCTGCGGGGACAGAGGGGTGGGGGTTAGAGTAGCAGTAGCGGTAGGGAAAAAGTAGGGATTCACGTTTTTTTAGCTGAATAGGATGGTTACGAAATGCATTGCGAAAGTATACATGCGGTTGAAGGACAGCACAGGATAAATGTATGTACAACTTACAAGCACAATCAAAATGTTTTTTTTTGTCAACAGTTCAACAGGCAAGCAACTACAGACTATGTGATAGACTATGCAATAGTTGAGGTAACCAAATAATCGAAGAAAACCACAAGTGTGCACCTATATTTCTTCTTTGTTTTCCCATCAGTTTTTCGACTAACCTGCATCGGACCATGCATGATACATAAACTGATAAGAAGTATCTGAATACGAACCACTGACCTCCCAAATCAGAACACAAAACCTAAAGTGAAGGGTTCCAAAACAAGGCTCGCACCATGCCTCTAAAGCACCTTCCTTGGACCGCCAGCGAAATACTGTTACCGCATTACCGCCACTAGATGTCAGCACTAACCATGATAGGCGCGGCGTTTGTCGTAAGCGGCCGTCTCCAGGTATTTGAACAGGTAGGGTCCGTAGACCGTCAGAGCAGGTGAAGTAGGCGGCCACAATACTGAACAGCCGCCAGCCACGCTGACATGAGTCCGGCTGGGCCGACTTGTTACTGGTGGTCTGTCGCATCAGCTGGCAGTACACCTCATCCCGCAGAGGTACTGCCCGGTGGCACGCCTGGGGGAGAGAAGGGGTTAGATGGTGGTCTACCTCACTGAGAAGAGTTGGAGTGCGGTGGATGGATGCGCCACAATGTCGGTCGATAATCAGTTGGAAGAAGGTCAATCTTGTAATTGGCAAAAATAACAATAAATGCTGGCATAATATAAACCTCATATTCATGTGCGCAACAAAAAAATCAGCTTTGATGCATTGATAAAGATTACAAATAGCCCGAAGTAAATTGATGACATTAGCCGTTTTCACGATGGCTTATTTCGCGCGAAATGTTTTAAAACATTTTAAAATGTTTTACAATGTTTCAGTTGTCTTCACGATGGGCTAATTTGGGAGAAATGTTTTAACCCTCGCCGTATGGAACCGTATGGCGAGGGTTAAAACATTTTTTCGACAAATAGTCCATCGTGAAAGCGGCTATTACTAAACGATTTTAAAACATTTTAAAATGTTTTAAAACATTTCGCGCAAAATAACCCATCGTGAAAACGGCTATTATTCGGATAATTGCCAAGCCTACCAATACCAATACCGATAACCTGCCTATCGGGTCTCTGAAACAACTTTTTACCGCCGTCAATGTCTCGCCATTATCATGAGCTTTCCCGACCGAACCGGTCACTAAATAGGCACGTTTTTGTTCCGAAAAACACTGGTAAGACAGGTGTAGTGAGCGGTGACGCTAACTATGACCTCTGTCACACACTATCGAGAAACACAGGTGTTTCAAAACAACTGACATTTTTTCATTGGTCTATTACGAGGAGAAAATAGTTTGTCAAAACTAATAAAACGCAATATGCCCTAAAAAAGAGAATTTACCGAACAAATTGAAAAATATTGTTTTCATCCTGGATATTGGCGTTGTTCGTTAAGAAGAAGCCTCAAACCTTCATGAACGAAAAAATGATTTCGCCAGAGCGCATTAGGTACTCCGCAAGTTCACAGGAGCAGCTTTAAAAGTGAGGATACAGCTGACATCTTAAAATCCGTGTTTTCATCATGTGTTGACACAATAATTATGGGAATCTGCAATCCCATTCTTAGTTACACCATCTACAAAAACAATGTAATTTATTAAACTGTATTTGTTGATTTATTAACATTTCTCTAAACGTTTAGTTTGGAAGAAGATTCCCGATGAACAATAGATCATGGTTTATCTTGGAACAGTGGGCCGTTAAAGTTTTACAGCTGTCCGGAGGAATTTCCGACACAGAAATTTGGAGTCTATCCAAAAGATGTTCCAAAGGACACGCCATTCAAAGCTCTGATCGATCGGTTAGTTGTAAAATAAAGACACGCCAAGATCAGCGTGTGACTCACTGGCAGACCGCCGTACCCGACAACAGGTGAAAGCCATGAAGGATTTCTTGGATCTTCGCTGTCCCAGAAAAGAAATGGGTTTCACTTCGCCGAGTCCGCATCATAGCTCTAGCATCCCTAAGCCCATTGTCTGGCGGCACTGTTTTCGGTGACGTTTAGTTTGTTTCTGAATGTTGCCAATTTATCATTGATTAATGTGCTAAAAGCAGTAGTACTAGTTCAAGTTCACGCGCAACCATGCCTAAAACCGATTTTTCGTCTTCCATTGTTAAAGCATTTTTGGAATGAAAAATATCTAATCAATCGAATGAAACATATTTTTCAAATTTGTTTCAGAAATCCTCTTTTTAGGCATATGCGTTTTAGTTAGTTTTGACAAACTAATTTACCTCAGTAATAGACCAATGAAAAATGTCAGTGTTTTTGAAACACCCTGTAGATATGTCGTGTCCACGATTACAAGGCTCATAAACACACACATAAGTCGTTTATGTGTGTGGTAAACACGCCATAATGTGTATATGTGTGTGGTAAACACACCGCCACTGTTTACTTTTCCTTGAAACATCGCCATTAATCGGGACTCGAACTCGCCCCCATGCAATTATGGTTCCCGCTAGAAACGTTTTAAACACACCCCATCCTTTACTCTCTAGAAACAATCATCCCGCGGGAACCGAGCCGACACCCCTCCACTCACCATCAGTATGGTGTAGACGCAGTCCACTTCGGATATGTCCTTGCCCATGGGCTGGTCTCCCATGTAGCGCTGGATAGAGAGGAAGCAGTCCAGTGCTTGTTTGTTCATCTCGCCCGACTCCAGCTTCATGTGAGAGGAGCTCCGATCTCCTGATTCCAGCTTCAGCAGGGAGGCCTGAAGAGGCTGGTTCGTCCACTTGACCATCTCCACCTGCGGATACAGAGTTGTGGTCGTACCAAATATGGTGAACTTGTGACTACTTGGATTCCAGACCTTAGTCTTCTCCGTACAAGCCGCTCTGTATGGGTTGGCTAGGTGGCCGCCTTTGTTTCACGCTTATGTGGACTTACGCCATGTGTGGACTTCTCAAAGTGTGTTTACATTTTTCCGTTTAGTTCGAGTCATGTCAGTTTGATAGCTTTTGGTCATACCTTAGGTACTGGCACAGCTTATGACACTTACCCCGCGAATTAGCAAATAGGGATCAGGGTCTTATATCAGTCTCGCTAAAACAAATAAGTCTTCAGACTAGTGACAGTAGGAGCACAGACGCACGACTTTGACCTCTGCTCTCCAGTGACGGTGTGTTTGAGCTGGGTCACGTGACTCACCTGTTCCCGCCAGGTCCAGTCTTCCTTGCCCTTCTTCTTGCCCTTCTTCTTCTCCACCTTGATGGAGCCGGTGATCTCGCCATCCTCACTTCGCAGCATGTTGTACCTGAACACACGGTCATTATATTATAGTTACCAGAATGTTTTGTGTTTATATCACAGGTTGTACGTCACTCAGGGCTGAAGATTTGACAATATTACAAAAACATAGGTAGCGGATGATTGTTAGGCATACTACGGGTACACAATTACTAATGAATATGGCAAAATTGTTTTTGCTTTGTTATTATATCGAACTTTCGCTTTAAAGACAACATCTGTTTTTGCATAGTTAATTTGTGATCTTCTTAACAACAAAAGACTTAACTTCTTCACAAATACAGCTGATGACTTTGGCACACGTCTTTGTATCCGAAATGTACACCAGAACCCAGATTCGAACCTGTATTGCAGCACAACTCACTTCTCCTCGGCATCACGGAAGTGCAGCATCGCGTACTGCAGCAGCGAGTGTTTGCCGTCATCCTGGGCGGGCTTGGCGTCGGCTGCTGGACTGTGATTGGCTGCCTCGACGCCAGCCGGGCTGTGATTGGACAGTTCACTGTCTGACTCGGCCTCGACACGGACGTCATCCAATGGCCGCTCAGACCACGGGTCAGCCGACTCGGGATACTCCGCCCCCACCGCCTCCGCCGCGTGACCGTTTCCGTTCGTGATGGAGATCTGAAAGCAAAAGGATCGTGGAGTTAGTTTCGGTAAGTACCTACGTCACGGAAATCAGTTCCGTATAAAATTTGCTAACCATTCAAAACTTTACTTGCTAGTAAATATAACTAAACTGCAGGAAATAAACATTTGTGTCCAGCCTTTTAAACCACTCAGGGCAGTGAGTGATTTCTCAGAACAAAACTAAAATCATGTTATTTCTACATCAGCTAACATCTGGGAAAACTGGCCAAAATATGTGTATATTCCTCCGATAGCCACAAACTATGTATATTGCCGGAACACAACAACATCTCTCACTGCACAACGCTCTCTAGCCAGCCGGGCGACAGGTCACATTCCAAGAGACACCCCCGCTCCAGCATACACCGCAGCCCAGCTCCGCTTGAGCTCAGTGAACCTCTCCCCTCGCTCAGTGAGCTTCTCTGTGAGCCTCTCTGTGAGCCTCTCTGTGAGTCTATGAGCCTCTCCGAGTCTGCCGTTTGCCGGCCTGCCAGTCCGGGATTCCCAGCTTCCCTAGCTCCTGGTCGTGCATCGCTGCCCAATGGCCGCCCGTCTCCAGCAGTGGACGACAGCCGGCCGGCGCGGTGGGAGTGCAGTTATGCGTCAGATGGTCTCACTGTGCAGCACCGTCTGTCTCGCAGTGTTTGACAGTCTGAGGGGGGGGGGGTGACCACGGAGGTCGGATGTAGGATAATCACCGCTTTGGAATGGGTCTCGTTGTATTATTCATGTGGCCATTAAAGACATTTCAGAAAGTGCATCATTTTAGCTCTTCGTTTTTTCATGCAATTTAAATATTTATGATCTCAGCAGTGAGTCTAGTAGAGTACCTTGGAGGTTTGACGGGAGCCAAATGCTATTTTCGTCTTAACAACATAAAAAATGAATTGGTATCGTATCTACGAATTGCAATGAATAAACGTGTTATAATAACTGCGCCCAATAAGTACATGTTGCAGAGTTTGGATAAAAAATCATCAGCAAGCACTTCTCTGGTTTGCTTACTGCAGCAGAATGATGTCATAAAAGTTTGCAGTCTGTGACCAGAAAAGCTATTCTGAGATATTTCCGCACACTGATCACAAAGCATCATGGTTGGAAGCCACAAGGCAGATACGGTTAGTGACTTGCATTGATGTTCTCGGGTATACACAGAGCTAAACCTGGCACAGTTTGGCACAGTTTGGCACAGTTTGGCACAGTGTCCGACTTTAAATTATCATAACGCATCGCAGCGTGACTGGTCAGCGCGTGTTAAACGCTCCTGCAAGCCAAAAAAGTCCCACGGAGGATAATTAACGAGCTGCAGAAAACACTTCTCACTAAATCGGAGGACGAAAATGTGGGTCGTCGCAACACAATTCACACGAGCAATGATAGTTAATGTACGGAGAACTGCAAAATTATTACTTTAACAGCATGTTCGGCAGAGCAGAGACACTGGAATTATTTCCGCCAAGTAAATTTAGTTACTAGTAACATAATTTATCACCTAGTAGGTTTCAATAATGAATTCATTTGCACTCCGAATGTTCTTTGTTGTACGTTCTTATGAGTCTGAAGGAAGGTGGTCACCATTTAGTAAAAGTAATTAAATTATCAGGAGAGCCGAATCTGAACACGAATATTGTATTTCATCTTTCGAATACGAATATTCGACGAAGCATACAAATATACTTTATCACGTCGTATTTCTCAAACACTGATTTTACCCTACCATATCACAAAATTAATACAACCTTAGCTGGTAAAACTGATAAAAACCACTTAGGGGAGAGTGCCCAAACTGCGCCAGGTTTCCTAAATCCGCCCATGTCAATATCTCGAAAAATATCAGCTCTATATGAATTTTGTCAGTGCATATTATTAGTCCCCATCACTAACTCATTATTTTCCGGTCTGCTGTTCGCCATGCAAAGGTCAGTTGTCGCTGTCAGGAAGTCATTTTTTCAGAAATGTTGTGTTTTCTTATCTGGAACATGCATGTTTACTGCACTGTTATGTTGTATTGTGAAGTAGGAAGAAGCTGAAGTGGTTTGAATAAGGATTAGCAATGCATTTGTAATACCTTTTAAGCAAAAAACAGGATTAAAAACTAAATAAACATGTCCGCCATATTTTGCTGTTTTACACGACTTGCAGTGAATTCCGAATCGCGCCCATGCATATTGCGCCCAGGGCACTATAACACTTTGCGCCCCATGGCGCATTTAAATGGTACCCGTGGTATTTGACCCGGTTGGTAATAACCTCATGGTATTTGACCCTGTGAGACTTAAAACAACTTTTTCCCACATAAATATAGGTACGGGGAAACTTCGTTCCAAACATAACTTACACACACAATGTGAAACCGAACGGTTTCATTTCGTATATTTGCAATGTGGAGCAACAATGTTAAATAACATTGGCAAAGTAAGTCAACTAAATGCGCCCGGTCATGGTGCAATTAGGGCACAATGTGCCTATATGCGCCTTTTGCAAGGGTCTGCGAAAAATCCTACAGCTACCATAAAAGTGATCCGATTATTAAATGATAGGTTATTTTGCTAGAAAAATGTCCGGATCGCGTACTGAAGCTGCATTTTTATTCATACGACGTATCTGCTAAGCACGGGACGTGTTTTCGCTTAAGGGGGCGCACTATGGGCACTCTCCCCTATATGCGGTACATCAAGCTGTGAAACGTTATTGCATTGCTCAACTTATTACATGCGTAAAATAAACACCGTTTTTATACCATCACGCGCATTTCATTTGCCATAAAACAAGCCATAAAACAGAAGCAAAAACAAAGATTGAACCGTCTCAGATTCCAATACAAATACAATTGTTATGCGTTATTACGTCTCCATCTTATCTAAGTCACTAAGCGAGCGTTACTTTACTTTACTCTATGTAGTTTGCATACTTCCGACTTACTGGAGCACACCTAACACCATCACCTCCGGCCAGAGAGGCTCCCTAAGCCATAGCAGCACCTGTCGTCCACACCCTGTGACGGCACAACTCTCACGTTTCGCTATGCCCCCCCCCCCCCCCCCAGCCCCATCCACCGAGCAAATGGTCCGTGTGAGAACACCAGCAGAACGGCCACCTGTTGCGAAAGCCAGTCTGTTCCGCTACACGGCCGTGCTGGGGAATCTATAACGGCCGTATGGAGTCACGGTGTACAATGTTGTCACAGCGAGACGCAGTAACGCGGTGCCAGTTATGTTGTCACAGCGAGACGCAGTAACGCGGTGTTACAATGTTGTCACGCGGAACGCAGTAAACGCGGTGTACAATGTTGTACACAGCGAGACGCAGTAAGCGGTGTACAATGTTTGTCACAGTGTAGGCGAGACGCAGTAACGCGGTGTACAATGTTGTCAGCAGCGAGAGCAGTAACGCGGTGTACAAATGTTTCACGGTTTGGCGAGACGCAGTAACGCGGTGTACAATGTTGTCACGAGCGAGACGCAGTGAACGCGGTGTCAATGTTGTCAACGGCGAGACGGTTGCAGTAACGCAGCCTACAGAGAGGGGTTAGAATTGAACCGAGGCAGAACATCAACTATGTCTACTTCCGGAACGATTGACCTATAATGTTTGTCAGTGATTGGAGAGTCCCATTTTCAAAGACACATCGCTTGAAAAACTGCTTCGGGGGCGGATGTCGTGCGGTTTTGTCTTTAACTACAGGTCACGCATTGTCGAAGATATCGGCTCTTTATAAGCAAGGGTGTAAGAAAAAGGGGAAAAGGCAAAGGAAGATGATATCGAAACCAACGGCAATCAGACCTGCATTGTCACAGGTGAGGTGAACGCTCCAGCTTAATCAGGTTCATTATCACCAGGTCTGGCAACTGTACCCATTCAATCTGTGAGTCGAAACCAGCAGACATTACAAAAGCCATCCATCCACCTTAAAAAAGTGGGCTGAACAAAACGGTGTTTCATACTGGATCATTTTTTTCAAATTTGTCTGTTGAAATAGCCCTATTGACATGCATTCAATTATAAAAACTCAGTGGTGGCAAACATAAGGTTATTGGAGCAAAAGACACACCTACTGAATATTAAGCCTCCCTCTTGTGATTGCAGCTCAGTTTTTGCATGACAAAATACCAACAGCAATCTATCCAGCAGAAAATGCAGTCCACGCCGACATTCAGTCAAAGAAACAAACGACCTGCAGCCTGAACCATTCGATCAAATAAACAAACGAATACAACACTGTGCATCATGGGCCAAGTACCCGGGGCCTGGGCCAACAATATTGTACCCGGGTCGTCCAGTGGCAATGCATATAGGATGTAGATGCCTATTGTAAACACAATCCTGAAATAACCGAGCAGCTACTCACGACAGCGCTATCCTCTTAATAGTCTCGCTTGCAGTCCTGAGTATTTATTTATTTATTTTATTTATTAACCTCGTAGTACGCCGTCCCTTGTACATGGCCGAAGCCAAAAGGGGCTATAATGTATTATTTTCTCCAGCCAATAATGCAACTCTCCAACTGTTATTCTTCCGCCAAATAAATGCAATTATTCATCGGGTGGTGTTCTCTTGTTAGCCCCATATTGCAGTTCAGTGTTTTTTCCTAGAAGACCCGTAATACAAGTTTTTCCATGATAAGTGTTTATTTTATTATTTCAACAAACCAATAATTACGGTCCAGTGTTATTTTCCCTAGCCCATGATGCAGTCTATAGTGTTATTCCCTTAGTCCATAATGCAGTCTTCAAGATGGTGATATTCTTCTAGCCAACAATGCAATTCCGAGTGCTATTTTCCTAGTCCATAATGTCCTCCTAGTCCTAGTCACACTCATGATGGTGTTATTTTTCTAGCCCATCAACAGTCCCAGTGCAATTCGTCCAGCTCATAATGCAGTCTCCAGTGTTATTATCATAGTCCATAATGCAGCCTCCATGATGGTGTTATTCCTCTAGCCCATACAACAGTTTAAGTGTCCTAGCCTCCTAGCGAAAAATGCAGTCTCAATCATGGTGTTATTCTCCTAGCAAAATATGCAGCCTCGATAGTGGTGGTATTCTTATAAATCATGGTTTTATTCTGCTAAGCAATAATGCACTCCCCAGTGTTATTCTTCTAGCCCATGATGCAGTTCTCAGTTTTATTCTCCCAGCTCCTCATGAAGTCCATCACCATGGGTGATGAAGTCCATCACCATGGGTGATGAAGTCCATCACCCATGAGACTTCATGTCCCATCCCACCCATCACAGCCCGGATGACCGAGACAACATCAGACTGCTGACCATCCCACCCATCACAGCCCGGTATGACTCGAGACATCAAATCAGACTGCTGAAGCCATAGGCCCACGCCATCGTACAGCCCGGATGACCCGAGGCATCATCAGACTGCTGAACTATCCAGTCCCATCACAGCCGGATGGACCGAGGACATCATAGACAAGACTGCTGATCTCATTTACCCATGTGCTAGCCTCATCCGCCCGGATACCGAGAGAACAACACAGTACTGGCTGCCACTCATCACAGCCGGATGACCGAGACATCATACAAGACTCTTGACCATTTGCCCCGAGGCCATACACATGGGCCCGTTATGACGCGATACAACATCAAGATCTGCTCGAGCCGGATCCCACCGGGTACATCACATGCCCGGAGGACCGAGACATTCATCAGACTGCTGACCATTCACACCCATGGCACACCCGATGAACCGAGGGACAACGATCAGACTGCTGCCCACCCGGCGATTCCACAGCCGGAACTGACCGAGACATCATCAGGACTGCTGACCCATCCCACTCTATCCGCATCAAGCCCCGGATGACCGAGACAACATCAGACTGCTGAACCATCGTAAACAAAACAACTCTAATCCGCGTTTTAGTTCCGAACACTACTTTCTCCTCTTTCATGTCAATCATTGTTCACGCTTTGTCGCCCCCTCTAATCGACATCATCGGAAGATTCAAAGCATCGCACTTTTCTCTACATGACTGGCCAGTTGAACAGTCTGTCATCTGTTTTAGCGTGACAGTTGCTGTTCTACGGTATAAGCTGCTCTCTTTGCCTCGCGTGAAATCTCTGCCCGTATGTCATCCATCTGGACTGAAACCTCTACCGTCTGGCGACATGCCCTCGATATCACCAGTCTGGCGATATATCGCCGGAAATCGCTATGTCCGGCGACGACATGTGTGACCAGTGGAGCGAGCCGGCGCCCCACATTCTCCACCGAGAAGAAATGACTTCCGTAACAACAGGTGCATTGACCCGACCGCTAAAGCTAGCATAAACCTTCCGGCCAATGCATACCAATTACTATTTTGTGTTAGACGTAATCTATTTCAATTATCAGGGACGTACTTGCATCAGGTTAATGGCTCACCGACGTACCAAGACATAGATACACAGAGGAAAATGTCTGACATAAAAACTAAGAAGAATATGTATTTCATATGAGCGACTCACAGACATACTGAGTCGTGACTTAACATAAGTAAAAAATCTGATAAAACCATGATT
Organism: Semibalanus balanoides; assembly: GCA_014673585.1. NCBI lineage: Eukaryota > Metazoa > Arthropoda > Thecostraca > Balanomorpha > Balanidae > Semibalanus > Semibalanus balanoides. The sequence goes on from VOPJ01009313.1 coordinate 126,230, forward strand.
GAAACAAAACAAAATCGATAAATAGATCTGAAAAATATCCTCCACCTCACAGATATAGCCCTGCTGTAACAAACTCCCAACCCAGTCTCGCGCCTTTCACCACCGACCGCCCGGGGACCCCAGCAAAGGCTCCCTGGTCCCACCTCTCACCTCATTACGTATGTCACCACTGACTTCCCCGGGACCACAGCAAAGGCTCCCTGGTCCCACCTCTCACCTCATTACTCCTGAAGCGTGTCCTAACGACATCCCTCAGCTGCGGAATGCGGTACCGGAGAGCCTCCAGAGCAGACCGACGGATCCGGAACACCCTCTCCCGCCTCGGCTTCTCCTCCTCCTCCTCTTCACTCTTCTGCTCTTCCACTGTGTCCTCCTGTGTCTCCTGTGTCTCCGGAGTCTCATGTGTCTCCTGGGTCTCTGGTGCCTCATGCGGCTCCTGAGGGCCCGACAGCATCTCAGCAGCGCTTTCGGCGGCCGTTGGACGCGGCCACTTTCCTGGCACCATGCAGGGCAGTGCTCCGGGCAGCTCTGAAGGGCGCCGGCCGGCCCTCTCCTCACTGATCGACTCATACAGAGCCTGTTTGAGCGCCACGCTGCCCAGCGGAATGTCGGCGTCCAGATGGGATCGCAGAGACTCCGGAGGATCCGTCAGAGGGGCGGGGGTCGAGACCTTCTCGGCTCGAGCCAGCCCAGGCGAGGCGGCGGTGGCGGCCACGGCGGCAGCAGTAGCAGCAGCTGTGGCGACCGCTGGAGAAGCACCAGCGGCGGCGGCGGCGATGGTGGCAGTGGCAGTGGCAGTGGTGACCAGATGAGCGGCAGACACTGGCATTACTCCATATATCGGCTCCTGATTGTCAACTTCCACTACAGCATCCACAGCTGTGTCAGTTTCCGGCGGAGGCGTCTGCTGCCTTTGATGGACCTTCTGTGGTGACGCCGGCGGCGGCGGCGGCGGCGTGATGGTGGCCCCGTCAGCCGTCTTGACTGTGGCCGGTTTCGACTCTGACGGTGGAAGACGCTGGCGACGGGGAGGCTTCTCTCGCCGCTCCGCAGCTGAGGAATTGACGGGAACATGAGCGGGGATGGGAGGAGGGGGGCTGCGAGCGGGGGCTCGCGCGGTGAGGCCAGTCAAGGGGACAGGGGATGGCGCAGGAGTGGGACTGGGCGCCGGGGGACGAATAGGAACAGGAGCAGGAGATACAGAGGCAGCATCAGGAGCAGGGAGCGGAGAGGGAGCAGGGGGACGAGGGACAGTGAGCGACGCACCAGGAGCAGGGGACGGAGCGGCTGACGGGGCTGGGGGACGAGACGGCGCTCGAGTGCCATCCGATCCGGTGGAATCTCCTGCTGGAGTTGGATCAGGAGACGGAGTCGGGGCAGGAGGTCGCGGAGGCACCACAGCAGACGGCGATATGTCAGGAGAAGGACCAGATGCAGTCTGTGAACCTTCTGGAATAGATGACGTAGACTCGGACGGAAAAACGATGGTCTCGTAATCGGAACTATCTCCGAAGAAACGCATCTTCTCGGAGTAGATGCGTCCACCCGCGCGGCCTCGGCTCCGGTCCTTTGGGAACTTCACTACTTGAGCGTCTCGCCAGTTTCGCTGTTTAGGCACCGCGCCAGAGCTAGGTCCCGGTGCGAAACGTGAGACACTAGCGGAGCTACGCGGTCGAGCGTCAGGCTCGCTTTCCTCGTCATGGTTTGTTGTGCTTTCAGCGCTGGCTTCGTGGCTATTCGACGTGCTGTGAGGCTGTGGTGATGAACGTCGGGAAGTTGAGGAGTGGTTCTCCTGGGGAGGGCAGCTCGCGGTAGGAGAGTGCAAGCCTTCTGTCCTGGTAGGTGAAACTGGAGGGGAAGGTTTGTCCAGATCTGGTACCTCTCCCAGTTCCGCTTCAAGTGTTCTTTCCGATACCTTTTCTTTTGATAATTCCGATGTTTCTTCCTGTGTGATTTTTCGTGTTACTTCAGATGCTGTTTTCTGTGTTGATTCCGGGATCGTGCCCCGTGCCGTTTCCGCCGTCGTTTCATCCGCCATTTCCCCTTTTCCCTCATCCGACTCATCGATATATACAGACAATTCCTCCACAGAATCTCGCACGTCAGTTCCCAAAACTGATGACTGACCCACCCTTACATCATCTTGCACAGCCTTTTCGCCTTCCTCAGCATCGCTCTCGGTTACTGTTGGAGGGTCAGATGGGGCCGGGGAAGGTGCGCGTGGCTTCCCTGACCCGACTGGCGACGGCCTCCTGACTGGAGACTGTCGAACTAGCGTCTGATCGACTCCGCTCTTATTCTCAGCGTAACCGTCCTCGCCACCAGCACCCTCATCAGCCTCCTCGTCAGCCTCTTGGATCACCTCCGGCTGACGCACGCGGCGCGTCTTCCTGGTGAACGTACCCCGGTTTTTGCGCGGCAGGACGGGCTCAACGGTGACTCCGTTTTCTACGTAGGTGATGCGCCTTTGTCCATCTTCAATGCTCGTCACCTCGACGAAGTGCGTCACAGCTTGTGGCGTCGGGAGCCGTTGGTGGGAGGTATCAGTTGCACCTCCCTGGTCACCTCTTAGTGCACTAGATGCGCGCGGAAGAAGCGGGAGATTAGCCGAAGGAGATGATACTGGCAAGGCGTAAATATCTTCGCCGTTTGACTCGTCGTCGAAGGGGTCGGCGGAGGAGGTTGGGTAGTCGGGTTCAGGCTCCTCTGCTGGTGGTGTAGTGGCGGCGGAAGCGGAAGCCGCTGGCCCCGGTGCAGGGTTGCAGTCCTCAAGACTGTCGTTCAGCGTAATTTCATCATCGTTGCCATGGTTCTCCCACGAGTCTGGCTGCTCCGATACGGTGTCGATTCCAGCACCATGTGAAGCGTAGTTCACCCAGTTAGAGGAAGAATCTTCCTTTCCGTCTTCTTTTCTGTCATATGTTTCTTGTGTCGATTTGTATTCGCCTGTGCCATCGCTCGCCCACACGTTAGTCATAGGTGACGGTCCTCTGGAGTGTTCATGTTGACTCTCGTGCCTCTTCCACTCTTCAGCTTCGTCAGTTGCGATTTTTGAGTCATCTTGCACATCGTAATCGACTGGAGGCGTTTTGGCTCTGGGCTTTCCCGGTGACTCGACTTCACTACAGTCAATGGGAGGCGTTTTTGCCCTGGGCTTTTTCAGTGACCCAGCATTTGTCTCACCGTAATCGACTGGAGGCGTTTTGGCCCTGGGCTTTTTCAATGAGCCGATGTCATTGTAGTCAACTGGGGGCGTTTTTGCTCTGGGCTTCCTCACCGAGCCGGCATCGCTAATGATGTCATTCTTCTCAGAGACTGCTGACGGTTGATTTCGTTTCAAGGAGGAAGCCTGATGGCTTTTAGACTCCTCCCGACTACTGTGCACAGCGTTACGTCTCAGTGAATCAGTATCACGGGGACTTTTTGAACCCTCTCGACTAGGTTCATCATCTATGTGCATTATGTCTACATCATTAGGACTGACACTTCCACGAGTGGGCAGAACACCATTCCTTTTCAATGAGCCAGCTTTATGGGGACTGGTCGATCCTTCGCGGCTTGGAGTTTGCTTGTTCCTTTTCAGTGAGTCAACTCCAAATGGACTTTTTGATCCATCACGGCTCCATAAAGCTTCATTGTTTTTTGGTGAAGCAGCTGCGTGAGAACTCTTCGGACCTTCACGACTTGGGTAGACCATGTCTTGTTTCAGCAGGCCAGAATCTTGATATCTTTGTATTCTGGCACCACCCAACTCTTCACCGTTCCTGTTTAATGAGCCGTTGTTATGGTGACTGTTTGAAACGTCACTCCCCGGTTCCACTCCGTTTCTTTTGGACATAACGTCATTAGGACTCTTCGACCCTTCCCGACTTTTCACAGCCTGCATGCCTTTCAGTGCCTTACCGTCACGAGGACTGTTCGTTCTCTCCTCGCCGTCCGCCTTCTTTCTTGCCATCATCTTCTCCTTGTCTTCAGCCGCCTCCCAACCTGCCACCACCGCCGCCATTGCGGGCGTTTTCTCGGGTGAAGCAGACCTCCTGTCCGGGGTTCCTGGCGTGGAGGACCTGCTACCACCCGTCCTCTGACTCCCTCCTGACGTCAGTCTCCGTAGCGAGCCCCTCTCCGGCGTGCTGGAACGCACCAGAAGGGACGCTAAGGACCGGTAGTCTCCCCTCTCCGGAGTGGCAGACCTCGGCCCCACCAGCGAGCTCACCACGCGCGGCACCGGCTCACGCTCGGGCGTGTCCGCGCGGCCCGCTGGAGAGCTTGAGAGCGCCCTCTTCGGGGTGGCTGACCGGCTGGCGCGTGGTGACAGGCTCACCTGCATCCCTTGGAAGACAGTGCCGGTGCGGTTCAGTCTTGCCGTCGCCGCCGCCGACACCGACGCCGTCACCGCGGCCAGCGTCGAGCCCGACGTGGCTCCACCGGCTCCGACGCCGTTTCCGTTGGCGCCGAAGAGGTACCTCGATGCTACCCCTCCTCCAGCTGTGCCAATACCGTTCGTCGGCCGTGAGTCTCCACCGTTCGTCGGACGTGAGTCTCCACCGTTCGTCGGCCGTGAGTCTCCACCGTTCGTCGGGCGTGAGTCTCCACCGGCGCCGGCCTCTGTCTCGCGGCCGACGCCGACACCTCGCAGGGAGACCGGAGACTTATCGCGCGACTCAGCCGACTCGGGGGTGCGGTCGCGCGAGGCGAGGCTCGTCACGCGGCTCGCGGCTTCCGATTCGGAGCGGTAATGTCGCTCGTCATCCCCCGAGTTATCATCACTCTCCTTCAGCGCCGAGAGGCGCTCACTGAGCTTCTTGCGAAGCGTGTTGCTCACTTCACCCCAGTTCTTAGTGTAGGAGAACTGGTGAGTGCGCCCGCTTCGCACTGGCTGCAGCTGAGACTGTGAGACGTCGCCAGCTCCGCCGCTTCCATTGTGCACCTTTGAAGTTGATGTAGCGCTTCGATTGGTAGAGACTGCCACCGCTGCTGGCGCCAGTACCGGCAGAGGTCTCCCCCGTGTAGAGTCACGATGTCCGGCATGGCGGAGGTGTCGATTTAGACGCCCGAAAAGCGCGCGCGACACAAGTATGCTTCCATTCCACGCCTGCCAGGGACGTGGTTAGCCCTCGGACGTTACCCTCGAACGTTAGCAGTCTTTCACCTGTTTTGTTTTCTTCAACTTTAATCACAGTGCACCCAAGCCATCATGAGCTTGAAGGACAGAAAGCTATCTCTCGTAGTCCTAAACGTAGTCGTTTTTAAACCAGAGTTTTCAAGTCTACGACACAATCCGCTAAACTAGAATCACTGTCCTCTCACGTGAGCACAGTTGTGTTCCACTCCACAGTCTATCTCACAGGCGTTGCAGCACCGGATTAACACACAGCGGGAAGCCCACAGAGCGCACACGGGGACGTCCGCCTCCGTCGAGCGCCGGCCGTCTACTGACGCCCTACTACTGACCATCCGACGCCCGGCCGGCGACCGTCCGGCCGACCAAGCACCGCCTCTGGCACGGCATCCACGCACACCTGGCTGACAGCCGAGCCGACGAGGTACAGGCTCTGACACGATAGTTACCTTCGATATTGTATGGATAATGGAGACATCATGAAGCCTTAATTAAAACACCAATAGCTGTTTTCACGAAGGTCTTTATTTACCAGGTAATTGGGCATTCGGGGCGATTGGGGCGATTGGTTTAAATGGAGGGCTTGGGGCCAGTGTTAGAGCTATAACCACGTGGCACGGTGTTAGGTCCAAAATTTCCTTGATTCCAAATTGTCAAAGTTCCCAAATTCGTCCGCCCCCCTCCCTTATTAAATAATTTGCCCCAATCACCTCAATCGCCCGGTATTTAGTCCTTTGTGAAGACGGCTAATATGATGCGTGTATTGTGCATATTTGTACGCGTTCAGTAGTCTGTTGTCAGTTGAAAGGTGGCTCAAACCCAATATCTCATAACAACGTCATGTCATAGTGTTACCAAGTGGATTAATAACCCAAAATATTAATGGCGAAGACGGACGTCAACGTTGCTTAGATAACGACGACAATGTGCATAAATACATAAACTCCGATGCTGATTTGTCTGTAGCATACTCATTATTGTTCAGAACACGGTTAAATAGTTTAATACCAAATACTTTTAACCATATGTATAAGCGTACATGTAATTACGAGAACAAACGAGTGCAAATGTATCTGGTCGCCTTGTCTCTGCTGTGGACGCCGACTGGTGTCTTCTTGACGCCGTCTGGTGACAGCAGACGGCGTCAGGTGACAGCAGACGGCGTCAGGTGACAGCAGATAGCGTCAGGTGACAGCAGACGGACGGCGTCAGGTGACAGCAGACGGCGTCAGGTGACAGCAGACGGCGTCAGGTGACAGCAGACCGCGTCAGGTGACAGACAGATTGGCGTCAGGTGACAGCAGACGGCGTCAGGTGACAGCAGTCGGCGTCAGGTGACAGCAGACGGCGTCAGGTGACAGCAGACTGGCGTCAGGTGACAGCAGACGGCGTCATGTGACAGCAGACGGCGTCAGGTGACAGCAGACGCCGTCAGGTGACAGCAGACTGCGTCAGGTGACCATTTCACTGCCATCTGACAGACGGACGTCTACTGTGAGGAGGGACCGCTCACTGCGTGGCACTGGCAGAGTGTTCTACTAAACGTCCAGCGCAACGAGAACATATCTTAACAGAACCGGCGTTCAAAATGCGTTCAGTCGTCGATATATTGAAAGCTATATTTTATTAAATAAATCGTATATATTTTCTGGTATCAAACAGCATTCCAGTAACTAAAAAGACAAGAAACACGGAAACTATGTAATTCGTTGCTTCCCAACGTCACGCCTATTCATGTGAGTTTCTCATTGATAAAGCAATTCAAAATCTGCAAAACACTTGATGAGACACTTTCCAACCAATTACGCATCCAGACGACACCAGTCTGTGCTGACAGACGTGGCAGTCGGCTGTGCTGATAACGGTTAGTAGCAGTGTGCTGCAGTGCAGTGCTGCTGTCAGTGGTGGCACTGCAGTAACAGCGATGTTGAGAACTTGTGGTCATCGACAGTGACAGCGGTACAGACAGCGGTGCTGACAGACAAATGGCTGACAGCGGTGCTGACAGCGGTGCTGACAGCGGTGCTGACAGCGGTGCTGACAGCGTGGAGTACAGACTGCGGTGACGGAGCTGACCGTTTGCCGCGTCCCGGCGCGGTCAGCCGTGGAGAGACGTGGACATCAAACACCCGTTCTTTCCCACCCCTCCACTCCCCAGACCTCATCTCGCCGCTCCGCTTTGTGGAGAGGGCGTCCAACTCTGCAGCTACTGGATAGCACTGTGTCACGTAGCTGGAGATGACTCATAGCTGTACAAGTAAGTGGTAACCTGAGTGCAGCTTCACAACATTTGCTGAATGCAGAGCTTTGGAGATAGGGTAAGCAGAGCGGTGTTTTCCGTATGTCACGACAAGGTTTCCGTCAGTAACTTACAGTAACAAGTAATAATCAAGAGATGAATAATTAAAGCAACCAGCACCCCGGTCCCACAACAGAAACCTAAGTCAAACTTCTTCGCGCGTTCGGGTCCATTATAGAAAGCTGAACAGTTGGTCAACAGGCAGCAGCACAGTGGAACCAGCCTGTCTTCTCTCACAGCACCGGCCTGTCTCCTTCAACAGCGCCACCTGGCCTCCCCTGAGAGCACCAGACTGCCTCCTCTCTGGGCGCCACCGGCCTCCTCTGGGAGCACCACCCGGCCTCCTCTGGGAGCACCACCCGGCCTCCTCTGGGAGCGACACTCCGGCTCCTCTGTAAGCACCACCCAGCCTCCTCTGGGAAGCACCACCCGGCCTTCCTCTGGGAGCACCACCCGGCCCTCCCTCCGGGAGCGCCACCCGGCCCTCCTCTGGAAGCACTACCCGGCCTCCTCTGGGAGCACCACCCGGCCTCCTCTGGGAGCACCACCCGGCCTCATCTGGGAGCATCACCTGGCCTCCTCTGGGAGAGCCACCCGGCCTCCTCTGGGAGCACCACCCAGCCTCCTCTGGGAGCGCCACCCGGTCTCCTCTGAAAGCACCACCCGGCCTCCTCTGGGAGCACCACCCGGCCTATTATGGGAGCACCACCCAGCCTCTGGGAGCACCACCCGGCCTCCTCTGGGAGCACCACCCGGCCTCCTCTGGGAGCGCCACCCGGCCTCCTCTGGGAGCGCCACCCGGCCTCCTCTGGGAGCGCCATCCGGCCTCCTCTGGGAGCGCCACCTGGCCTCTTCTGGGAGCGCCACCTGGCCTCTTCTCTGGACGCCCGTTGGCCGTGTTTTTGTCGTGCCGCTCCGATCCGCTCCAGTGATCAGCCGCTGGTGGCGGCGGTGGTAACGACACAGATGTGGCGCAGTCAACCCGGAGAGACGGGATGTTCGCAGAAGACAGCCGCGTCAGACAATGTCAAAGTCAGACAATGTCAGACAGTGTCAGACACCATCGGATGGCCGAGAAAGAAGAGATACCGTTGGTAGACAGCAGACGATGGTTGAATATGCCAGACATTAATGTTAGATTATATTCATAAGCTCTTCCACCACCGGGTATTTATAATGCAATTTGAATCCGAAATTGTTATTTAATGCCAGTTTATTGCATGCATTTTGTGTTCATTGGTAAAGCAGCAATTATGCTAATTCAAAGCTCGTAACTGCGAAATAGTGCACAGTTTCCATTAAAAGATTTGCATGACGTTTAACTTTTCACGAAGAACGGTGTTACAAAGGCGGTCGTTTGATGGTTTCTGGATGGGAGAATCTTACCAGCTGTCGGCCAGGAGTTTTGCCGCTGGTCTACTTCACCACCTACGACGTGGAACCTATGCTTGACTGGCCTGTGCCGTGGGCCCCCCGAATGACCCGTGCCATAGCGCCGCTTGACTGGCCACAGCTGACCCAGTGCAGTGACCGTGCAGTGACCGTGCAGTGACCGTGCAGGACGCGTGGGAGCATCGTCAACACTGGCATCAATCACCGCCGCGGAACCGGGCCGCGTGAAATGCTGCGCACGACCGCCTGCAGCCCGGGAAGAGCTGCGCCGCTGCACGTCACCATATAACCGAGGTATGACTCGTGATGGAATTTACCTTGCAGAAGAGGCTGGGGGCGGTTAGACGCTGCTCTCTGCCGCCGGAGATTCGAGGGGACAAATTGAATTGTCGTCAGAGACGAGAGGTCACGTATCTCCTCAGTCAGAGCAGAGGTGTTCTGTATCTCCGTTATTCTGCATAAAGAGCAATGGCGGCCTATCAAGTTCGATTCACGCTACGTATTCATTCCATTCTAAATATCAAGTAACACTTTGATAAACAATTTCCTTGGGAGTAATACAAATTGTTAGATGTAAGCTAAATCATCCTCCCAGCTCTGGTTTTTCAACCTCCTATGTTCCAGAGGATAGTGTGAAGGTGTTGGGGGAGGGCCCTTCAGCGTATTGCAGCTCTGTCAAGCGGCCTGAGCTAGAAAAATCGGTTTCGGTGGCCCCTGACCAAATCTGGTCCAAGCCAAGTGTCACCTGAGCATTGTAGCTGAAGCAGATCACACTGCAACATGTTACCAGCAAACAATATTAAAATTCCTACCCATCAAATTACATTTTCACAACAAAAATCACATTAAAGTCATCCTGGCTCTCTATCGTAATGGTCTTGATAGGTCGAAATATCTATAGCCTTCTCGGCCCCCAAGGGCAAACTTGAAATAATATTTTCTGGCGCCCGCTTTATGCATCATGATTGGGCACTTTTTACCAGCCCTGTAAGCGGCCTTAGAGGATAAAAGCAACCCCCTGTCGAAAAGCATGCTTAATTATGTATCAACCTGTTCCGAATGCGTCAGAGCCGCTGTTACAAACCACTACACCGTAACGACACGTCAGATCTCTGCCAGAGCCAGCTGGCGGTGGACCACCCATCCCATCCAGTCACGTCCCGTTCCAGACCGACCAGCTGTCAGACCCAAGCGGCGGTCACGGCAGCTGTGACGGAGGCGTTGACATGGCATAATAGGCTTTTGATTTACTTATACAAAACATAAAACAAATAATTTGATTATGTAGTTTGATGGCTATTAAACTACTAGAGACATTCAGTTGGATTCATGTAAAAAATAGGGGCCTGATAAGCGTCCCTATGATACACCCTACTCCCTGGCTCTGCCCAATCAGGGCGTTCCTCAGTCAACCGATCGTTTGGACCATTTGAACGCACCACAAACACGCGCCATCATTGCTCACGTCCAGACCCACATCCCATCGCGGTTCGGCGCCGACACGGGTGGCCGTGCTGGGTCAAACGCTTTGTCCAGGTCCAGCAGAACGTGCGACTAACGGGCGGCGCCAGTCAACCGGGCGGTCATTTCTCTCCGGCGTGAGGTGCCGCCGCTGGTGATGTCACGTGGGCTACCGTAGGATGTCACGCAGGTTATCTCGACACGGCTCATCACCTGCCCGCGGGAAAATGGCGGCTAAATTGGAGCTGTCAGTACCATGTATGACATGATGATCATAAGTCTGGTGGAGCAATGGGGCACAAGAGTGAATGGGGGGAACATGTGTGATCACTCGGAGAAGAAATATCGTGTGCCCCTGGCAATTTGTCCCCGCTTTCTCTGTAGCGAGTTCATATTTTGACTTGCCTGGTAGCTTATTCCAGTAAGGGTCAGTGATTCACTGATGCAGGCTCAAATCAGTTTCGATGCTCTGAAACACAGCGTCTGAATGTGTTCAACTAAGACTGCCATCTGCCGCCGGAGATTACAGGGGACAGAACCAGTTTCGTAAATCATGAAACAAACAGGAAAGCGTGTCTAATAGGCCGCTTTTACCTTCACGTATGTCACCGTATCACACAAACACCATTTCGTTCAAATCAAAACAACGGTAAGTTTACCGAGGGCCTGACAGGTATCAAGCCGTAGTTCCGATGCGGAACTTGGAGCCATGCGGTGATCGAACGGTGCGAAGTGAACCGGAAAGTCACACCAAGCGGGACCACACAGCAATCAAAAGCAGATCATATGTGTGTTGGAGCAAACTGTAATCACCACAATCGAAACCTGCCTTGTGAAATACTATTGTGATATTTACTTACATTTATTGATGTCAAGTAGCGGTACAAAGTCATGATGGCTGCATTGATTAAGGTGATACTTTTCACTTTTCAAGTAAATTTTGAATAATCTCGAAAAAGTTGAAAAATGGAAATATTAGCGCATTTCAGTTGAATGCATATCACTCCACTCTTCTTCATCCTCCTTCCCACCCTCCCATTCTTCCATCAAAGCGGCGCACTGCCCCGGTTGGGCGGAAGCGGTTAGTGGCGTCAGATGCCTTGCGCTGCGGTCTGCAGCATAGGCTAAGTGTACTGCACTCAATTGCTACGTATGGCACGACCAGCCAGTACATTCTGTGAGGGTCGCGCCTGCCGGCGCACTCTGAGAGACGGACGCATCTGAAGCATGGAGCGGAAACTGCCGACGACTGGAGCAAGCATGCGGGAGGCCGGTAGGGACTGGAACGACGTGGGATTGCGTGAATGGGTATAGGCGTTTCGAGTGGCGGAAAGGTGTGATGGTTAGGCTAGGCTTTGTACCGCGCCCCGTCGACAGATGAATAGCGGGATTAGCAGGATGAACACGAAACGGAGATTGGGGCTTGAACCAATGACGCGCCCGTGGACAGATGGAAGCTATCATGGCCAGCGGTGATGTAGTGTAGGACGTGGACTACGGAATACGGGAGATGGGCTTGAACCCATGACGTGTGATCAGATTACGGGTCTACACGTGGATCAGAGATATAGTAAGGAGCTGGAGTTGAGGATGATTGAGAGAGAACATGATCAGACTGATACCGTCTTGATCTCGAGTGCGCTTAGAGAGATGGTTAGCTAGATGCACGGGGATCGAAATATGCGGTGCAGATATAGTCGTCATATTCCACGTGCTAATATAAGAACAGAAGCTGAAATATAAGCTTGGGTGACGTTGAGAGTCAGGTGTGCGGATACACGTGAGGAGGACGGAGATAGTGGCTTGGAACTGCCGAAAGTGACGCGCTACCGTGGACAGAATGATACGTGTGATTCAGAGTCGGATGTGGTGGGAACAGTCAGTGAACGGAGATGAGCGTTGAACAGATGACGCGTGAACGCCCCGTGACAGAATGAATAGCGGGATTCGCAGGATGGACAACGAACAGAGATGGGCTTGAAACCAATGAACGCGCCCGTGACAGATGAATAGCGGGATTACAGATGACACGAACGGAAGATGGGCCTTGGGAACCAATGACGCGCCCGTGGAACAGATGAATAGCGGGATTACAGATGACACGAACGGAGATGAGCTTGAAAACCAATGACGGGCGCCCGTGACAGATGAAATAGCGGGATTCAACAAAGAATGACACGAAACAAGATGGGCTTGAACCAATGACGCGCCCGTGAAGATGAATAGCCGGGATTAGCCAGGGTGAACAACGAACAAGATGGGCTTGAACCAATGACGCCGCACCCGTGGACAGATGAAATAGCGGATAGCAGGATGACACAACAGAGATGGGCTTGAAACCAATGACGCGCCCGTGACAGATGAATAGCGGGATTAGCAGGATGACACGAACGGAGATGGGCTTGAACCAATCAACCAGCGTCTAGGGAAGACGTCGTGACCGATTTCGCTTTGTATTGTTTATAAGTTACNAAAATAATTTTGTTTTATATTTGTGCAATATTCTTTGGTAACTTATCTTCACACAGGGAAAACAATTGGAGATTGGCACGTTCTATAAATTAACTTTTTAATTGCTAAAATTAACTGGTTTTCTTTTTTCACCAACACAAAATGATTAATTTGTCCCATGATCAGAGGCGTAGCGTAGCCAGGATTTCGATCAGGGGGATCCGCGGCCGGAAAAGGGCCCAAATAGCTCTCGAAAGGGCCCCAATTGCTTTAAAAGAGGCTTTTCATTTTGTCGTTTACCGTCGAATTTGCTCTGAAAGTGCCTCAAATGACTCGGCATAACGCCAGCTTGCGTCACAATCAATAAATTTGCATCCAGATGTCAAAGGTCAAGGTCACAGAGACGAATACGATGTTTTTAAGTCGGCGTACCCTCTTGTTTTCGTGTACCATCCGATTTAATCGCAAAGGGCCCCAAACGGCTCGTCGTCACGCCAGCTTGCAGCACAGTAAAGCAATTTAACATGCTTTTTTAGGAAAATGTCATTCGTCTCCATGATCTTAAAGTTTGACCCATGGACGAAGATGCATTGACCATAACGCAAGCTGGCGTGACGGCGGGTCATTTGAGGCCATTTGCGAGTAAATCGGACGGTAAACGAAACAACCTGAGGGTAGGTAAACCTAAGGCCTTGGGTACACCGTGTGGCAGGCTTGTAACGACTCACATTTTTTAGACGGCTCAAGTATGACTCAACAGCCGAAGAACTGACTCGACTCTTGACTCAAGTGGTGCATAAAACAAAATGAATCGACTCGACTCTTGACTTGAGTGATGTTTATAAAAATTGAATCGACTCAACTTTCGACTGAAGTGCAGTTTTAACAAATTGATTCGACTCGACTCCAAAATACGTTTGTCGACTCAATTTGACTCATCACAAGCTTAATTATTACTTGATGTTGACCGTGGGGGAGTCAGAAAAATCGCATTTTATCTAGTGTTAACTAGTTTGTTCAGGTAAAGGGGCGTGGATCCCAGTGCCCTCTTAGCTATGTGCTATGTCCCTGTTACATTTGACTCACATTTGTTTGAGATTGAGTCAACTCAGGTCTGACTCACAACCGAAGAACTGACTAACTCTTGACTCCAGTGTTGTTTTGAACAAATTGAATCTACTCGACTCTCGACACCTCAAGTACCGCTTTTATAAATTGAGTCGACTCAACTCATGACTCATCCAAGAATGTCTGACTCATGAGTCGATTTATGACTCAACCCTGAGTCAGTTACAAGTCTGCCGTGTGGTGACATTTTGATGACTGCTGGAGGTCAAACCGTGCGCTTACAGATTGCATATTCGTGCATAACTCGACGAGATATAAACGTATGCTTAATTAAAGGGAGAGTGCCACCTTGCGGGCCGATATAGGGTTTTTGGTGTGTATCGGTAGATAAAGCGTGTCCGATTTTCACCTGCAAAGTCTGGTTCCCGAACTGACCTGTTAGATCAAAAAAAGACTTTAGGGCACCTCCAATGATTGGCAATATTCGTAAAGATTGGAATCGCCCACGCACTATTTTTGAATTCACTTCTTTGCGAGCTAAAATTTTATTTATAAATTTTGTGCAAACTCAACATCATATTCAGTCAGTGCAACTTTAAAAAATAAAAAGCTGTAATGCAGTTAATTAATTAATCACAATCTTTAGCCTCTTTAAATAAAATAAATCAAATATAAACAGCAAGAATATGAGAGGCCGACTTGGGCCGTAAAAGTTTAAAGTGACAATTACCTCTCACACAGAGAGACGTTCAAAGTCAGGCCGCGGCGAATTTCAGACATGGCTTTGGGCGCGGCAGCCATAGCGTTATACCAAACCGTAGTTGACATCTGGTGGCAAGTATCTAAGCACTAGTAGAGTATATCATCGCCCATCAAGAAGGGCCGTCATGAATTTTATGCTGTGCACAATCGGGGCAAACAATATGGACGTCAGAAAATAATAAAATGCTCTGCACGATACATTGCTTAGGGCAGGTTGAGCAAGAGCATACATGATAATTAATTCCCAGCATCATTTAAGCTACTTTTTTAGAAATCCTCTCAAGGTGGCACTATCCCTTTAAACCCGCGCGGCGTAGGGGGGGGGGTAAAATACGTACCCCTCACGATTTCCGCAGATAACTTGAAAACGGTAAAGATAACAACGTTAAAGTTTCAGTACATTATTCAGCATCAAATTTGACGATCCTACCAATAAAAATTAACGAAAAAGTTGAGAACTTGGAGATAATTACGATTTTGAATGACGTCATGTCATGCTATTTTTGGTTGAATAACGATAAATGTTTGATGCATCGTAGAAAACATAGCTTTAAAGCAAATCACAAACTCAAAACTGTTTAAGAAAGGAAATTTAATCTCTACAAGATGACAATTTCGGATTTCCCAAAAATTTGTTTTTTGACCCCCCAAAATCCAAAAAACTGATTTTTTCAGAAATTTCCCCAAAAAATTGAAAATTTTCAAGGTATCTAAAAAACCGGAATATATATATGAGAACCAAGTGTAATGAATACCCAGACCGAATTTCAAACGTAAATAGCTTCGTTTTTCAGTGACTGAGTTGCTCTCGCAAGGCAATAAGTAAGGTAATGACATCTTTTTCCAAAATAACGTTTTTTTTTTATTTTTTGACCTGAATAAGAATATAAAATGTCATTTTGTGGTTTATGAGACAAAACTAAATCCTAGAAACATGCATTGTTATTTCATATTTCGTCAGTTTTCAGTTTTGACCCTTAGATGACCTGATCTTGACCCTTTGACGGGGTCAAGTTGTAAAAATGACTGTTTCTATCGATTCTTACGTGCAAAATGACCCCTAAAAACATGTGTCACAAGGCTTTATTTGACCTCTTCGTGACAGTGACCTTTTGTGACCTGACTTTGACATTTTGCATGCAATTTCACTTAATGCAATAGATGTATTACACCTTTGAGAGCTTTATGTGCGATGACAGTCCTAATCAAAGGATTTTAATTGAAAGTATGAACCATTAACTCATATACTCAACTTTCCATGTGACCCTGACCTGACCTTACATTCGACCTAACTTGAAAAATTTCGGGTATGCATTCGATTCGTTCAATTAAGAGCTTCGATCGCCGCCTTGCGCGTTCGCTGCGGTTATTGGTTCGGAAGATAAGAGGGGGGGTATATTACCCTCCCCTAACGCCGCGCGGGTTAAGTTAGTGCAAATCCGAACTCGACGATGAGAACGAAATGCGTCGCTAGTTTGACAGACATGCAGGTAGGAACACTTGCGTGGTCGAACTATCGACCGGATATATCGGGGTTGGATTAAATTGGTTGCGTAGCATGAGCCGTAATGCCCGTTTGAGAAGCTAAATAATGCATTGTTAAGTCGGTAAGGAAATACTTTCAATCGTCTGATACGAGAAAATACTGAAAGGAAAATATTGACTTCTTTAAATTTATGTTTCTGAATTATCTTATGACGCAAGTATGCCGTACATGTGTCGGCCGTATGCGTACGCCGTACATGTAAGGTCCGAGCCCCCTTGCGTGGGCGCGGACGCATTATTTAAGTGTATACAGCTGCGTAAATAGCTGCCACTTAAAGGGATTATACGGGTTTCCGTCCTGAACGGAAATGGCACTCTTTTTGCAGTTGTATGTGCTTAAAACACGTTAAGAGACATATGAGGTGACCTCGTCCTCATTTAATCCATTATTTCAGCAAATTATCAGGGTCTAAACTCTTGAACTTTTTCAAGACTTTTATCTGATAACGAGTAAATTGATCGGATTACTGTCAACCTCTTTTTAATATCTCTATCCCTTGGTTCCCGGGTAGGCAGAGACGGCTGTCTATACCCGAGCAAGTACTCAAAAAGTACGCGTGGCAATCACGACACTTTTTGAAACGTCCTTACGTAAAGAAAGATGCATTTTTCGCAGAAAAAGTGTGGTATACGCGTCGGGCCTTCTACCACCTTGATAAAGTACGTTTTACTAATGTAACTCAATATCTGGAAACCCGTATAATCCCTTCAAGACATAAGTCAGGTCGAAAATATAGATATTTGCTTGCTTTTTAGGGGAGCTATCGTCTATACTTCGGCCTCAATATACTTCGTTTTTTTTTTTTTTAATAAATATATTCGTAAAATTGTGATTTGGAAGATCAAAATAATTTGGCAAAACATTTTTTCTAAAAACAACTTTAAAAAAATACAACTTTTCAAGCATATTACAAACTGGAAGATATTTTAAGATTATTCAAGTATGGAACGATGCCCTCCGAAAAAACCCAAGCAATATCAATATTTTTGACTGACCTATGTCTTTCTGAAAAGGTTGCCTATTACCGCCAGCTTTGTAATTGCTTGGAGTTCACTGGGAAATATGCGCCCGCTACCCCTTCTGCATCGGCCCGGACCCCTCCTACTGTGAGCCCGGAACCCTCGCCTTGCGTCGGCCGGGACCTGCGTGGACCCGTAACCCTCTTGCGTGGGCCGGGTCCTGAGTGAAGCCCGAAACCATCGTGCTTGGGCCCAGACCTGCGTAGGCCGGACCCCTCCTGCGTGAAACCGAACCTACCAGGACCCGGACCCTTCCTGCATGGACACAAACCTCTCTTGCACTGGCCCGAACCTCCGTGGGCCCGGGTGTCCTACTTGGGGCCCGGACCCCTTCTGTGTGGGCCCGGACCTGCTTGATACCGAAACCCTCTTGCATGGTGCCCTAACCTGCGTGGGCTGGCACCCTTCCTGCGTGAAACCAGACCTGCCTGGTTCTGGGCCTCATGCATGGGCCCGGACCCATCCAGTGCGTGCCTCGAAGTTCTCTTGCGTGGGCCTTGGGTCTCCTTCTTATGCCTAAACCCCTCCTGCGTGGGCCCAGACTCTTTATCAGTGGCCCAAGACCTGCGTGAATCCCAAGGCCTCCGGCGGGGGCCCGGACCCTGCTGCGCTGGCACGAAGCCCTCTTGCGAGGGCCCGGACTTGCGTGGGCCCGGGGCTCTCTGCGTGGTTCCGGACTTGTGTGGGCCCGAACCCCATATCACAGTAGATAATACGGAATTTCGAGAAGTTAACGTCAGAAATTTGTGACCCCAATGCAGATAGCCGTCATTTAAGTTCGTTCCACATTCGTTGAAATTCGTGCATATGCCTAGTAGAACCAGTATATCGAACCCAAATGGTTCCAAGAGATCGATACCGCTCAAAACATCAGTCAAACCTCTCCACTTCGGAGCACTTCACCCCACGAAAAAGCCACAACTAAACGCCCGTTACGTGTATTTGACGCATCGCATCGTCTTTGTCGGAGCTATTGGTTGCTGATGGTGTGGCGCGACGCGCCAGATACACGGAGCCGGCGTCCTTCGGTCCACCGCAGTACAATTAGTCCAACTGAAACACGAAACACAGGCCAGTTAGCATACGTCCACAGACGCAGCGACAGCGTCAATGACCAGTTCTGTTTGATGTCGCTGCTATAAAGGTGGATGGAGGTAGCACTGCGGGGCAAGTGAGTGTGTTTAGCCGCGCGGGTGGTTGGGAATCGCCGACAAAACGTGACAATGACGTGGGATCGTGACCAGGCTGATCTGTGATACTATGCTGTGCAGACCAAGTTTTGTCCGCAAACACAGCAGGCAAAAAGGGAGAGTCAATATGAACTGCTTTCAGCAGTTTCGACTTGCATTAGAGGGAATGGCGGCGACCTCAGCCCTTTCGGTCACCCGGCGAACCTCCTCAAATTACCACAACATTAACAAACCTCAAATGGTAAGATCTAAATTAATGCAAAACGAAAGACAATATGGGAAGATTGACCATCATGGGTGTCCTGTGATCATGTGCGACATTTACACCATGGCCATCATCTGAATCCCCACACAAGCTAAGGCAACTCTAGGCGAGAGGCACGTCTCATTTAACGGAAAATATAGCAGCTACATAAAATCAATACACTATATTACCGGAACTTTCAATAAAAAAAGAAACGAAAACGGAAATCCAAAACGTTTTTTATTCGGTCTTGTGACAGCCCTACACATAAACATGAAATGTCAGTTAATGAGTGAGAAACATCCACTGTATTCAGCAAGGAGCTGTCCACAGAGAGAGCACGCAGTCTTACCTTCTTGAATCCAATGTCGTTCGCGTACTCGCGGAAGCACTGCCGGCACAGGTTCAGGCCGTACTTGCGGATCAGACCGTGCCGGTTGGAGCAAGACCGGCTGAGGAGCGAACAGATTAACAACCGTCAGTGGCAGAATGTGGCAAGATTAGATCACATCTGCAGCGTCTACATGTGGTGATGCACAAGAACAACACAACAGGAGTAGGACACACAAAATGGGGGCGGGACTATAAAACATAACATGCATTACAATAAAAGATATAAAAGACAAAATATACTCATAAAGACTAAATAATGGGTTTTTCAGCAGATGAACTTCAGCAAGATGAATACACATATAAGGATGATTGTGGAAGTGTGGCTTACAGTCCAGTCGCGACTGGAAAAAATACATGCTTTCATCAACATGTCCAGCGTAATTCGGCGATTGCGCCGAAATTTCAGCGCACGTCACGTAATTTCCGTCTTGCCAAAGTTCGGTAGCTCAGACCCGATATTCAGTGCAATCCTTCCAAGGACCTTGGAGGCCCTGCTAGGGCCACCAGGCACTCTATTAAAGACCAAAGGGCACCTTGTACGTTTAAAAGAGCCCTGTGCATATCAGAGGGGCCCCTGGACAAGCCGAAAGGGCCCCTAAGTGGGCCGAAGCCCCCCCCCTGAACGTCGAATGGGCCTCTAGCCAGCACAGAGGACCCCTGGGCAGGTAGAAAGGGCCCCCGAGATGTCGGTAGAGCAAAGAAGCAGCCAGTGCAGTTACTTAATCCTTACCCAGTCAAAAGGGCCCAGAGTAGGGTGGAAGGCCCCTAGCCAAACCAGATGACCCATGATAAGTTCAAAGGGCCATTGTGCAGGGTCAGAGGGGCATTTGGCCAGACCAAAAGGGCCCCTGGGCAGGTTAGAAGGGCTATGCCAAATGGGCCCCTCACCAGTACCAAGAGAGCAGACCTTTTCATCTGTTCTATTGGGACCTTCCAATGCTTGGGAATGGGCCCTTCCAATGCTCAGGAATGGGTCATCTCAAGGCGCCCGCCCCTTGGACGTAATTCTGGCTATGTGCGTGGTAGAGACCCTTTTGAGGCGCCGTCCATGGACAAAATCCTGGCTACATGTCTGGTTTATGGGCCTCTGAGGGTCCTGATCCAATCTAGTTCCTGGCTATGTGCCTGATTCAAGGTCATCACTGTGACCTTGTAATTGCAAAAAAATAAAAACAACAAAACATGGGCATTGCAGCAAAACAGACTCAGCAATGCTTGGACCAATTTGCTTGCTATTAGCACCAATCAATTTATATTTTAGCGCATACTATTTCATCAGCCATACTGAAACAGGTAACCTCAGGTAATCACTGTGACCTTGTAATTGCAAAAAGCCCATATGGGCATTGCAGCAAAATTGAGTCAGCAACGATTGAGCCAATTTACTCACTGTAAGCACCAATCAATTCAGCTCATACAATTTCATTGGTCATTCTGAATCTGGTGACCTAAGGTTATCAACGTGACCTGGAAAATGCAAAAAATCCAATATATGCATTGCAGCAAAATTCAATTTCAGCAACAGCAGGACCAATTTGCTCCCTGTAAGCACCAATTAGTTAAGCTCATACAATTTAAGCCGTTCTGAAACTGGTGGCCCCAGGCGTTAGGATGTGGTGTAGCACCCAACACATTTTCACACCTTTCCGCAGAAATGGCTCTGCCAGTGTCCAGCATGGTTAGCGTATTTTTCCAGTCTGGCTTTTATATTCAATGTTTGTGAAGGAAAAAAGGAGACATAGTACATTAATTGTTTTGCATACTATTTTGACAAATAATATCAGGTTTTGATTGTGACCATTATTTACCAAAGAAGGTAGGTACTTAAAGAGCGCAGATGTTAAGCTTAATGTGTAGAATGCTAAACAACAATACCTTGCATCTATTAAGAAATCTAAAAAAAAAAAAAATGAAATTAATGCAGTACTTCAAGAAATAAAGTTGTGTCAAGCCACTTTTGGTGGAAATACAATGTTACACAAATCATATAATACATATTTGAAGCAAATTGCAAAAGAAAAACATGAAAAGGAGGTAATGGCATTCTCTTCAAAATGCCATCTAGGATTTTAGAGAAAAACAATTGACACCTTACAATACAATCCAGAAAATAATGCTGATCATTTTGTTCAGATTAAAAATCGAATATACTGTGATTCTGCTGATAACATGACCACTTGGTTTCATGCAAATAAGTGCATAAAATTATATTCTTCAAGACAATGAGTGGTGATAGCAGGCCAAGAGAATAGAGAATGCTGTCATTTTCCTTATCTTCAATCATTATATTAAGAAGCCTCAATGAATTAGTACAAAGTAATTTCAGGAATAAAAGCGAGCCAGCGTGAAAAATAAACGAAAAATATCCTGGAACAGGCATGCAACACACCACAAAAGCCGCATCTAATGCAAAACACGAATAAGCGATGAAGATATCAGCACAGACCATAAGATATAAATAATTAATATGATAACTCACCAGCAGCGGGATCCTGCGCCATATTTCCTCGGATGCGAGTACCAAACCGTCGCGAAAGGCATTTTTGCTGAGCAGCACTTCCACCTCTTGGAACGGAACCGCTGGAAAGGAATGACAGCGGCGCCGTTTCTGTAAACATATTTTTAGTGCTGCCAAATTTGCCGAACTCTCTAAACTTCTCCCGAATTCCTGTACATTGCCTTGATATCATAAACTCTTCAGAAAAGTGAGAGGAAAGCCCTCTATTAGTGATGCAATTTGAAACATTTTTGCATTCCCATTCAGCATCCGGAAAAAGTTACCGGTGCAAGTTCTACTCTCCTCGGACTTGACCTTGTTTTATAAACTGTTTCGATATTTATTTTAAACAAAAACGTTTTTTCAACATCATAATCTAGCTATTTTGCGAAACCTTTTGGGCGTCTAGACGCCAAAAAGGGCGGAATCAGGATCTTGTTTCGAGGAGGGGGGGGGGGGTCAGCAGGGCATAGGGGCGCATTTTTTCTAGGAACAGGGGCGCATTTTCCGGGAAATTGAGGCACGTATCAGGGGGCGATTTATCAGGCTCCGATTTATTTTTAATCAGGCTCCGATTTATCAGGCACGTATCAGGGGCGGATTTATGACTTTTCCGAAGGGGTTGCATTTACGCCGCCAAGGGGGGAAAGGGCGCCATGCAACCCATGGGTTTACAGGCAGATGCATGTGCTCGGATCCCGAAAACGGTTATCGGATCTGGATCCCAGATCCGCTGGGATTATAGATCCAACTTTACATATTGTCGATGGATCCACTACGTGGTCATAGATCCGTCTTCACAGGGGCGTCGCCGCAATATTTCGAGTGAGGGGGCCAGCCAGGGATATGGGGGAGCCAGCGAGGGTTCTGGGGGAGCCGGCGCCATACGCCTAATGTTAAAATCCTGTAAACTTGGGGTGCCGAAGAGGGTTTTGAGCGCACCTGGGGGTGCCCGGCTCCCCCAGGCTCCTCCGGTGGCGACGCCCCTGCGTCTTCAACATTAGTCGAGTCGACGGATCCGCCTGGATCTGAAATCGCAGGCACCATTTCGCATTGGCATCGACTGGGGTCCCAGATCCGCCATTATAGTTATACAGATGTGTACTTTCGTAACCAATTTTTACGTAGCTGTCAGTACTTTTCATTCGTTGTAAATGACACTAGCTTGGGCTTATGCCTTTTAGTTCGATTTTGTCAAGAAATACTATTATTATGGCATAATATATCAGTTGGATCCGAGATCCATTAGATCAAAGATCCATTTTCATTGTTAAATAGGATCCTGTGGGACCCAATATCCGTTGCAAAATGTAATCGAGGAATCCACTGGGATCTGAGATACACTTGTAATTTGTCGTGGGATCCCGTGGGATCATAGATCCAACATTGCATTTTGTCGAGAGATCCTCTGGGATCATAGATCCTACTTTCAGATCCATGCACATGTCTGCCTACAGGGGCACCAAAGGTTAATAAATAACAACAAAATCCTGTAAAAATGACGAATATCCCTACTCTTACTCATTAGTAGTTTTTCTTTTCGAAAAAATTATAAATTTATTAAAAAAACGTAGCACAACAATTAACAAAATAATACTGAGTTACTTTTAAATACGAATCAATACGAATATCCCTACGCTTACTCATTAGTAGTTCGTCTTTTCGAGAACAAAATATATAAATTTATTAAAACAAAAAGACACAACAAAATAATGCTGAATTACTTTTAAAGCACTCTCACATGTAAGCATGCCGTCCGTTAGTAGCACGTATATTCGAATGCAATCATACATGTGCCTAGGTCTGTCACGGCTAGGTCACTCGCCTCCCTGGCCTGCCGAAATATACCCCTGCTTTTTACCCTCCTGAAATCCCCCCTCCATCTCTCTATCCTCTCTGACCTGCCAAAATCGACCTAGCTGTCTCTAGTCGGGACCCACGGGGCTCACGGTTGGGTTAAGGGGATCCTCTAGCGTCCCGACTCCCGAAGGGAACTTAGTTGGCTTGATGGGCTCTTAGTTGGCGAGAACCTGAGCGGTCCTCGGTCGGCTAGAACTAGTCTGTGTACCTTTTTACGGACAAACGGTGCATTGTACGGCTCTTTTAAAGGGCACCACTAGAAAAGCACATCACAAGTGTGACTTTCGCCGAAATTTCGATCGATGCCACTCAAGGTCACCGATCAAGGCCAAACTATCAAAATCCCTAAAAAATCGACCTAATGTACCCGTTTACGAACAAACGGTGCAACGCATTGCCTCGCAAAGGCCATCATTCGAAAGAGCGCATCAAAATGCAGGCGCGACTCCCACAGAAATTTCGATCAAGGTCATCCATCAAGGTAAAACTAACATAAAGGTCAACAAGGGATGCACTCTTTCGATTGGTGCCCCTTTTGAGGCCGTGCGGCGCACCGTTTGTCCGTAAAAGGGTACACAAACTACTTAACTCATTTTTCATTGACGTTCACATTAAAAAATAACATAATATTTGTAATATTCGTATGCAACTTGACCTGCATGCGTATTATGGGCGAATAATTTGGCTGTTGCAAAATTATGTCTTATTGGCTGTTTGCTAACTTCACGGACATTCAATGGCGTTCGGCTGAGATCCCAGTCAATGATAGGATCAATGCGAAATCAGTTGCATTGGTTTTCAATCAAACATGCAAGGAGGATCCGCAGCTCGCAAGTCCTCCACTTCTTTTCACTTACTCTTAGACTTGACCGCTCTACATGTCTTAAATCAATAAATGGAATGCACTGAGAAGATATAACTTGCAGATGCAATGTTGCCGAGTTCCAGCTCCTGATCGTGACTGATATGACTTGCCCGCACCCACCCACACGGTAGCAATGCAAATGCATTATCTGACAACAGTCCAGCAACTTCACTGCTTATTGCTAGATAGTTTCCGGCACTGAGACGCCTTCTCCACATTGTCCTATATTTGCATTAGCACATGACGGTCTGCACAATAAGCCAGCAACAGTGCTGGCATAACACGGTCAATAACACAGACTGGTGGGCCGACCGGCGTGACGGCCCGGCGCCGCCGCCGCCCGCTCACATGATATTATTGGCCGTCTTGTTATTCTGCGACGAGCTGCACGGCTGGCCCGACTCCTCCTCCTGCTGCGTCTTGGTCGCCTTCTGCACGAACTGCGGCTCCAGCTGGATCTCCTCGTCCAGCTCCTGCAGCCGCCGCTCCAGCGCCATGATCTGCGCCAGCTCGCGCTCCAGGCGCGCCACCATCTCGGGCGCCGTGTACTGCTCGGGACTGTCCTGGAACCGCACCATGCCGTCCCGCTGGTCGATGGCCGCGAAGATGTCGCCGTCCTCGATCATACCCAGGATATGCAGCTCGGCCCGCTGTGGACTGGGCAACTGGGCGCGCGCCGCCACGTCCGTCAGCGACAGCGTCACGAACGTCTTGGTCAGCCGCTGGATGTTCATCTTGTGGTGGCTGGCCACCACCTGCTTGACTAGGCCGGTGTTCTGGTCGCGCGCGAACTGCTCCTGGTGGCGCGCCACCGCCGCCAGCAGCGAGTCGGGGCTGCGCTGCGCGAACGCCGTCGCCAGCTCCACGTAGGGCACGCAGAACGGCCGGATCCGGCGGCCCATCGTGGTGCGCGTCACCTCGGAGTAGCAGTGCTTCGGCGGCGGCGTCTCCACCCGCAGGATCAGCGTCAGCAGGATGTGCTTCTTGAACGCCTCCACCATAATGTGACTGAGCGACAGGGACGGCACTGAGAAGTAGATCTCGAAGCAGAACAGCGCGCGCTCAAACTGCTTCACCGCCGCGTAGATGAGACCGCCGTAGTAAAAGTAGAGCAGCAGGTGCCGCGACTCAAACTTGCCATTCTCCTTGCTAATGTCGGCAATGTCAAGGTCCAGCACATCGAGCGCAGGTCGGAAGCACTTGGCGCTGAGCGCCAGGTGACACAGGTCAGAGTGGATCGACGTCAGCTGGTTCGGGCTCGCCTGAATCTTCCCAATGGCCTTCTGCAGTACGCGCAGGCCCTTGATGGCCTTGCCGCGCTCCAGCAGCCTCTTGGTGTAGAGGTGGCACAGTTCGGCATACGAGTCGGGCGCGTACCGGATCTGGTCGACGACGCAGCCGTCGACGAACTCGGCCATGTGTCGGTCGAGCGAGACCGGGTCGCCGCCGCCGGCCTTGGAGCGGGCCAGCAGCACTGACAGGATGCCGAGCGAGTGCTGACTGAGCTCCAGCGCCGACAGCGCTGTGTCCAGGTGCGACGTGTTCTTGGCGAGCAGGTCAGACGAGTTCTCCAGGAACTCATACAGGCAGCTGAGGTTGCCCTGTGCCGACAGCGTTTTGACGCTGTTGACGAACGACTCCAGCGGAAACGACATGACTGAGGCGCCGACTCACTGAAACACAAATTATGATTATAAATATCAGTAAATAATGATTCAGGTCAAACAGACACAGACTTCTGGGACCAGAACATAATTCCATTCATAACTTGTTGTATAAAAAAGTCATTCTTTTCCCTTAAATGTATACCACTACCATTTTCCATACTAAAGGTTACCATAACATATTTCTGATCAGTGTCTGAAATTCCGTTTAACCCAAGCATAAACCTAAATGGCAGAGTAACTCCCAGGCCCAATGCTACTGATTAAGTGACATTGGTAATAAATTGATCCCACATACATTTGCCAAGGGCCAGGACCAAGGACCAAACAAAAACCCATGACAAAAGGCTTTCTGAAACTCTTTCCAGATCCAGGGACCAGCCAGATCCATAAATAAGTGATCAAGTATTTAGCAAGATTCCAACAGCATTTTTTGTAAGATCCAATAACTGCAAGATTATACAAAATGGTAACAAATATAACAAAAAATTTCCACAAAATACACATGACCCACAAAACCAAAAATTATGTTTTTGCAGACCCAGGAAATGACAGTACACTGAAAGTTGAAACTGAAGTCTGAAGATTTTTGTTTGCCTTAATGGGATGTTTCCATGCATGATATTTCAGATTCAGTTGAAAAATGTAACTATATATGATTCATGATCAATAAAATACCATGCAAACAGTGTTACTAAGGATCCAAGATCACATGAGAAACAATTATGTGGGATCACATGTTTCATAACCAGACTTGTGATTTATTCTAATTGAATCATTTTTTTGATTGAATCATTCTTATTTTATGTGAATCATTCATGAATCGATTCACATCCTCATGAATGATTTGATGAATCATTGATTGAATCATTCATTCAAAGAAAATAGGGTGATTGAATCATTCATAGCATAATGAATAATTATTTTTGGGGGAACAGCAGAAACTATACAAACGATAGCCCAGTCTAATAATAGGGAATCAAACTGAGTGAACACATGTCAGGAGAGTCACTGCGAGCAGATCCTTTCAATGTGGTTTCTGTCTCACACACACCCTCATTCCGAATGATATGCAACTGTTATTTCTGCAGCGTACAGCATATGCTATGATTTTGATTTCGAATCATTCATGAATCATTCAATAAGAATGGACTGGCATTGTCATGTCGAATGAATCATTCATGATTGATTCACGTAAGCCTGTGAATCACTGTGAATCATTCATCAGCAGTCATGTTAAGTGATTGAATCATTCATTTTTGCCAGTGAATCATGATTGAATTATTCATTACAATTTGAATCAATCAAAAGTATGTTCATAACCACACAAAGGGTACTACATAAGATCCAGGACCACCAGGATCTGTTCAACAATACAAATATCCAGGAACTGCTGGAATCCCTATGCAGCCAGAACATTCTTGACATTCCAGCTGGACTGAGGGAAATGAAAAAGCAGCCCAAGCCAATATGGGAGTGTCATCAGTCTCACCATAACACACAACTTTTGCACAATTGAGGCAAATACCATGTGGAATATCTGACAGATCTGCAAACATATCTGACAGATATCTGACATCTGACAGATCTGAAAATATAATGTGGAATATCTGACTCCAAAGTGCCATAATTCTTAATAAGAATGTGATGTCACATTCCGATTTGGAATGCTCTAAAGAATGCAGCCCAAACAACAATACCTGACACAGGAAGCAAGTGCCTTATCTTTAAGATACAGTGTGCTGCCATTTGAACCTACAAAGAAACACAAAGTGCTCAATAAATAAGTGTCAAATTATCATTCTTACAGCAGTAACAATAGGGGTAACAATAGGGTCTTCGGACACGTCTCCATCTAATAATTGTAATGCTATCAGGTTAGGTTAGGTTACAGGCATGGAAGGTCCCAAGGGACCTGAGGAAGCCTGCTCAGTTCAAGTTACTAGTATGTAGTGCTAAGAGTGTCATCTGGATGGCCTCTAGTCTTGTACTGGCATCCCTCTCAGCAGTGTTGGATTTCTGGCCGTTTTCTGGTCCGGTATTTTGCTCTCTTCAGTGAGTTACTCCCGTTTCAGCCTCAGCCTTTCAGGTTCAGCGAAAAAACGCTGCCTGAGTAAAACAACCCGTTGAGAATGCCAACTTTGTTTACAATGAAGTATAATTCCTGAAAAAACTCCCACTCACACACACACTTGGACTACAGGAAATATAAATAGGGTATATTAAGCGTGGTATGTACTTCATTACTTGGAATTAATGTATTCCAATATTCTAATAATCTACGGTATCTAGAGTCCAGAATCATAACCAGTTGTGCACGACGTTTGCACCTCCAACGGGGAAAGTGTTCGTGCGGTCTAAGCTAATGTATCTCTTTCGTGATTACTGACTCTCGTTATAGGGCTGAGGCCGAAAACCGAGTGGTAAACTTTTGTTTTCTCTAGTATGTATGTTATTATGCAAAGTTAATACCTTTGGTTTGGACCTATAGAAGTCGGCAGAAATCCTAA
The DNA here is from genome assembly GCA_014673585.1 of Semibalanus balanoides. Classification (NCBI taxonomy): domain Eukaryota; kingdom Metazoa; phylum Arthropoda; class Thecostraca; order Balanomorpha; family Balanidae; genus Semibalanus; species Semibalanus balanoides. Next base: position 154,570 of record VOPJ01009313.1, read on the forward strand.
ATCGCTGCCTTTTTCTTCTATTTGTTGTTTATTTTGTTTAGTTTATTTCTATTTGTGTTTAATTTTTGTCTCTTCTATTGTATCTTATATTTTATATTATTTCTTTACACTCGTATCACATTAAATAAGGATGAACAAAGTCTGGAGGATACCGAAGCCTCCGGGGTTCCACATTTACTCCTATAACTTCTCCTTCACCCATCAACATGGCATAGTAAACACCACTGCCTTACTGTCAGCTAGGTACTAATAATAAATACCTAATACATGCTGTTACAAACGACTCAAACCAAAGAACACTCATCATTTGATTTTGCATACAACTTGAATGGATCATGCAGTCAAAAAAGGAACTCACATTACAATCATATATTCCTGGCTCCTGTGCACACTGCAAAAGCGATATTACTATCACCTTACCTTGATTCAATTGGACATGAACAGATCACTTTAGTTGAGTTAGGGCGGTGAGGTAGCTGCTTGGCTCAGGCCGCGGTCCTCTATCATCAGGCGTCCAACATGAACAGATTCACAAAATATGTACTTATATGCTTGAAGTGTCCAATTTCAACACAAAAATTTATTATTAACGAGAAAAACAAGCATCCTATCGTCCTCTCTCTTGCGTGAGAAGTAACCGGGACACACAACAAACGACTGCGTCATCTATTTGCCTCTTTGCGTCTGTTTTGTCTTTTAAAATCAAGGCTGAGGTAAGAACTCCCTAAACTACTGTCGTAAAAAAGAACAACGCCGTATCCATCCCTTTTAGCTGTAACACGGCACGATTTAGCAGATGATCCGTGCTTGATTCGTGCATGATCTAATCTGATAACTGTAAACTGATCAGTGGCGGATCCAGAAAATCTTCAAGGAGGGGGCCATCAATTGCAGTGGTGCCCCTTACGCTATACCCAAATCTGAAAAAAACCCAACGGAATTTGATCCACTATATTTGAGGGTGCCCCTATTCATTTTTTGTTTTGCATGTTGGCGTCCCTCGGTAAGGTAGGGTGCCCCCTCAGGCGGCCAGAGTGCCCACCCTGAGGCGACATAAGTGCCCCCCGGAGGGCAGCAAGAGTGCCCCCTCAGGACGGCCAGAGTGCCCCCTCAGCGGCCAGAGTGCCCCTCAGGTCACAGAGGGCCCCTCAGCCGGTCAGAGTGCCCCCTGAGGCGACAAAAGTGCCCCCCAAGGCAGCAAGAGTGCCCCCTCAGGCGGCCAGAGCGCCCCCTCAAGTTCGAGGCCCAACTCCCAAGGGGGCGGCATGGCCCCCTCCTCTGGGTCCGCCACTGTAACTGATTTCATTTCCACTGGAATCAATTTGGTTAGGAACTGAGTGGGAGCATAATCAAATGAAATCAACGGTTTTGAGGGCCTCATCGAACCTGGCAGGACCCTCATTTATCTTCGTTTGGACTTGTTAGGGTCGTCGTGAGACGTGAGAGGGCCTTCGTTTGATTTGTGGATAAAACACATCATCTTGAGACCAAGGCGGTAACTGGAACTCTCGCCCTGTCCCGAGGGATATAGGGGCCATGCCGATACGCTTAACACTTAAGACCAATCAGACTAGTCGCACCACTTTTTTGGACGTCCCAATGTGCAGACACCGTCTAGGTGGCGCCGTCCCACACCCAGGTGCCGCCACTAACCGGACGCCACCCAAGTCAGGTGCCGTCCCTCAGAAAATGCCGCCTCTTTAGCTGCAGGTGCCGCCTACCCAGAAAGATGCCGCCCTTCATCTAGGTGCCGCCTCTAAAAATATGATGATTGGGGTTTAAGGGCGGGCCGACAACTAAGGTCACATGCCGCCCACCTCTAAAAATATGCCGCCCCTCTGGTCTTTCAGAGGGGGCCCTGGTGCCCCTAAAGAACCTCTGAAGACCTGAAGACGTGTGCTCTAAACTCTCAAAAGACCACGCTTCACGTGCTCTTCCGACCATGGCCGATGGTACCACGCTTCGCACGATCTCGTCGGCCCTTTTGTCGCGCTGTGCAGGCCAAAAAGGGCCCGCCGGGCCTCCAGGGGGAGGGGGGAGGGGCGCCCCCGCCGTCGCCCCCTCTTGGCTACGTGCCTGGCTCGAAATCACCCTGTCCGATGCCCATCTATAAGCTAAGGTGGTCCGTCCGGTGTTTCTTGCGAAATATCTCATAAACGTTGGCGATGAATTCTACACTATTGTAACTGAGACATATTTTCTACACCTTTCTGCCAGTAGTCACCATAAGAAAGAATAAAAAAATTAATGAAACACTAACTCTCCTGCTGGTTGCTATGCATATCGAAATAGAAACACACTGTCTTGGGTAAGCTTTATCGTTTAGTTTGAGTGCAGATTCTCTCGGCCATCGAACACCGCTATTCGCTTCAGACGTGCGGAATGCGAGCCAGATCACAGACAAAGTCATCGAGCGTGATAGCAAAACAACGTCAGCAACCCCTCCGCAGCGTGACACATAAAAAAACACCGCTGAGCGGGCAGACACAGACCCGTCACACTAAAATGGAACAAACTCCCACCCGGCAATGCCCAGGTACACTCACTTCTCGCAATCCACAATCTCCCAACGTCGGGTCATACTCTCTGCCCACGTCAATAACTCAACCTATACAAAACCTTCCTGTAAACATGACACAGAACGCGAATGTAGTGCTAGCAATTAAGCATGCGTTCGGCGCAGCGGAGCGGGGAGCATGACCGTTCACCCTAGGCGCTCGGCGTTAGCGTGCGAGCGACACTGGCATCAGAGCCCCTGCCATGGGGGGGGGCAGCGGCATCCGAGCCGCCCCTGAAGGACTGAAGCACGGGAAACGACTAGCAGGCATAAACGGGAAATCGGCTCGCCACACGGCGGACACATTTTAGCCAGAATTATATCCCACCGGAAGTATAAGCTAACTTATTCCGAACCTACCCCTGACAGCGCCGGCACTAAAAGCGCGTACCGAATTAAAGCTGAGCGACACGCGACCCGTCGCTTCACTTCTTCTTGACTTTGGGCGACGAGGTCGACTGGAAGACAGACGAGGCCTGCATCAGGTTCTCGATGTACTGTCCGAGCACCTGGTTCTCGGAGCGCAGCTTCAGGTTCTCTTCCTTCACACTGTCGACACGCTGCGACAGGTCTGCAACAGCCGCACATGTCAGGTGGGGCAGGCCAGGTCAAGTCAGGGCAGGGCAGGGCAGGGCAGGTCACGTCAAGTCGTCAGGTCAGGTCCTGTACACCGGTCCCAGAACAGAAACTTGACCTGCATGTCTGGCGAATGTTGACGTGTGAGGCGCCTGCAATTACTCTGGGAGCCAATAAAGTCAAACCGCGTCGAACAAAGCCGGGCGATATTCTAACCAGCCGTGAGCAGGGTCCACTTACCGTCCAGCGTGTTCTGCAGCTCCAACACCTGCGATATCAGGCGCGCCTTCTCCTCCTGTTCATCAGGACTCATGTCCGGGTCAAAACCTGCACACACAGACACAACAGTGGTCAGAGGCTAGTGGCTACACACAGCACTAGTTACAAACTTGGCTGAGAACAGTTGGTTATGACAGCACATGATGATGAAACACGCGTTCGGAATCTGAGTACAGGACGTATGATAATATGTTATGGGCAATTGGACAATGGACATGGTCAGATGTTTCATAGGTAGTCTTTTAATTACACTGGCCTGCGTTTGCAGTGTCACGATTTTTGAGGCAAGAGTGTGATGAATGCTGAGAAGACGTCACTATTCCAGAAGAAGGTGGATATTAAAGTTGAATTTTGTATAACAACCCAACCATCGATGCTTCAAGAAGTCAATTCGCTGTATATTTAACAAACACTGTTCCAATGCAAATTTTCGTTTTTGATAGTTATGTAATTTCAATTCCATTTCATTTTTTAGGCAGCAAATGGTTCCTTCTCCCAGCTATGCCACTAAAAAGTATCTTAAATAGTTGGAAAGCTCCCAAGTCCTAAACTGGAACGTGGAAAATATAAATTTCAACATTTATGTTTCACAATTACCAAAACTTTGAACAGCTGTAAAAAGGGAGAAATTCAAAGATAAAATGAAATAAAACAAAATCTGATAGACATCTAAATGCTCTACGACACCCAATAATTTGTTGACACTCATTTTTTTGCGAAAAATATCCAAAACTAAAGATGTAAGTGAAAGCAAAGGGTACAACAATATACAATCAAGTTTCAAATAAAGAGCAAAAAATACAATTTTTACTAAGAAAGCCTAAGAATGGTAACGATGATTTTTTACCAAGATTAAAGACCCAAATCAATGTCACAATGTATCTAAGATAAAACTGGTCTAAAAAACATGCTTTTTGTTAAGATTTATCAATTAAAAAAAAATTGACCTCTTTTGACTTGAATTTTGGAACCGCAGCTCGAACACTAACTTCATTGATAATGTGCTCAGAACGATACATTATTAGGCACTATCATTTCTACGCACAAAACAGCCCATAAAAACATGTTCGCATGACTTCGAAAAACCTTTTTCGATAGAGACCTTTGTACCTGATCTTGACCTTTGACCTTTGCCAAAAAATATCCTTTTTGCCATGCAGATAATGTATCATACCTTTGTGGCACTTTGGTGAGTTATGGGTTGCAATCAAGGCTCTGGATGGAAAATTAATGGGTCCTAAACTCAAAGCCCTCGATTTTGACCTTTGACTCCGACCTTGGCCTGATGGACCTCAATTCAAACAATTAGAGACGCTTCAGATGATCTCCAATGAGAGCTTTCTAACGGCCGCCTTGCGCTTCTCGCTTACAATCACGGTCCGGGAGATAAACGAGCGGCAATATTTGTTCCCCCCCCCACCCCGGTCAATGGCGTCGATAGACTCGGATCGTCAAGCGCGGGTTAAGTGCTCCAGACGTGAGTTGATCGTACCAATAATCATTTCCAATACTTCTTACCCCATAAAAACTATACTTTGGACATTCAAAAAGTGTAGGGCACATTATTTTTAAACAATCTTTAATCAAATATAAAAACAATAGTTTATATTAAAACACAAACACTCCAGGAGTTGTCAGAATACCACTCTCTCACTCTTGCCCAACGTGCACGGTGGTGGGGAGAACCAGCATACCTGGCCTCGCTATTTAGCCGAAGTGCTTTACATCCAATAGGCACACGCGATAGGACGAGCAGTTTCCTCTGCCTCGCATCCGTATAAGCGTCAGTTTGCCGTCCGTGTCCCTCGTCTTTACAACGGTTTACCGACCGAACTGACTGATCTGAGGTTCGACTCATTTAAAAAGAACTTGCGAGCGTGCATACAAGGTGGTAACTGGTCATGTGACCTAAACATGTATTGTCTGAGTATGAATGTCAACTCCCCGTGTGCCATACTGTTTTAAGTCACGTGACGCTGGGCTAAGAATAGTCACATTGTGTGTGGATGGCCCAAGTCGTATGATACAATACAATACAATCGGTATGAAACCAAATAATCCCAACAAGGCTATGCTATTTATCACGATAGAAGTAAAATGTATGCCGTTAATTCCGTTTAATACAATACTTGCATCAGCAAACCAAGTATCTATTCGCATCTGATAGCGGTGGCAGGAACTGCCATACCACTGGCTGTGGATCAGCGTTTTAGCCAGCATTGAGGACGGTTCTCGAGCGAGCGTCGTCTGATCACAGACCATGCTCACTGTTAGTACCGATTGTCAGCTGTGCAGCCTCAGCCACCCACAGTACAGAGCATCAGTTACTCACTGTACACGTGCAATCACTGTACAGGAACACGGTACACTGCTGTCCACACTGCTGGCTGTACTCACTGTGCATACTGCCGGTGCCGTTGGCCACGGCCGAGGAGAGCGACTCGCAGCTGCGTCCGTGGTCGGTCTCCGGACTGGACGGATCCTCGGGCAGCACCGCCTGCGGGTCGGCGTCGGCCAGCGGGATGCTCAGGTCGTCACGGCCTCCTCCCATTGACATGACTGCCGCAGTCCGTCTGCAGCCTGCCAGGGGGAGGCTCTGTCAGTTTATTGGCGGGGGTAGGCTAGATACAAACTGGAAAAGAGTCGAGCAAGTTCATCTGGAGTAAAAGCATGTTTATGAGTCATTGTTCTACATTGCTTGTTTTTTACTAGTTATGTCCACAAGAAAGGAATATATTGCATGGTTGTGAACTGAGCATTGGATCATCATAAACAAAGCAAGCATGGCTGCAGCATGATGGTCTTCATCCAAATGAGGCAAAAATACCTATCCCCTCAAATTTCCACCAAACCATTGAACACTACCATCACCTAGCCCTGTTATTGCTAATTTCAATCTTCCAAAAGTAAGAAGACAGTTTCTGCAACAACTAAATTGACACTTATAAATTGGCTCATTTGTGACACAAATGGGCTTCTTATTTGGAATCAGCACATCAAAACACCATGGAAGAAAATGCAAAATGTATGCATTAAACAGATTATGAAATTTAAGTAAAAATGTACAGACATTTCAATATCATTTGTTTCAGTATACAGTGTGAAGCATTTTATTTATTTATTCACTCATATCACCACAAGCAAAGCACCCACTGACAGGTAAAGTCATCAAGTAAAATATAACCGGAAATAAAATTACAAGAAAGAGTACTAATATACTTGAAATATTAATACAAATATAATCAAATACTTATAAAAATAAACACAAAATAAAAATAAAAACAAACATGGAACACAGTGAAGTACCTAGGCATAAGGTGTTATTTACAATGGGGGATGAGGCGATACAATCATACAACTGTGCGAGATGATGATGATGCTTGTGAGCGATAGTTTGCCACATATCATATCACATGCCCTCTGTACAAACTTAGGCTGTTGCTAAAAATGTCTGCATAGCAAAGAAGTTCTTTTGACATGACAAATAAACCTATGAGCACCAGTGGAAGCTGCTGAAGCCCAGGGCTGAGGGCCATCATCCAGGTCCAACAGTGGGCATTTCATCATGTAGAATGATGGTATGTGTATGGGCGATCGTAACTATCTCGTGAATCCCATTACCCTAGTTATTAGTTTAATCCCTAGTAATATACCCACCATTTGAGGCATATATATCTACTAGTATGTAAATACAGATGTCCAAGAACATTTTTTACACTATAACTAATTAATTTCAAGTTAATTAATTCTTCACCGCTTCATGCTCTTAGCCGCCCGTTGGCGTTAAAACTTGTTTACGCAACAGCTGTACCAAGGTTTGCAGCATTGGCGATGTTTTTTGTTATTTCCAGCGCCTTCTTGCCACATTTTTTTTAGTTCCAGCGCTTTTTACCCCACATCGACGATAGTGTGCTCGTGTGTCGTGTATGTCGTAGCGTCCCAATTGTATTTTTATCGATCGATTATGCCATATATTATTAGGTTCGTCTTGATCGGTACTATCTTTATATTATTATCTTAGGTTCATCTCGATTCAGACCTAATGGCTAATATGATATCTTATGGTTCGTCTCGATTATACTTAAGGGCTATGGGGTGTATTATCTTAGTCTCTGCACTATCTTAATGGCTATATATTATCTTTAGTTTCGTCTCGATCGGAACTTTATGGATATATTATCTTAGGTTGCGTCTCGACGGACTTTAATGGCTATATATTATCTTAGTTTCGTCTCGACGTACTAATGCTATTATATATCTAGTGTTTCGTTCTCAGTCTATCTATTATGGCATATTATTTATCTTATGGTTTCGCTCGATCGACTTTATGCCATATTATGTTATCCTAGTGTGTGCTGTGTCGTTCTTGATCGGACTCTATGCGCTATATATATCCTTATCTCTGTCTTATTCGACTTAACGCATATATTATTATCCTTAGGTTTCGTCTCGATCGGACTTGATGCTATACATTATCTTTAGTTAGGTTAGGTTAGGTTAGTCTATATATTTTTGTTAGTATAGGACAAAGTGGCCCTAGAGTTATTATTTCTAAATCTAGCGGAAACCTATTAAAGATCCCTTAGATTTTCTTTGGCAATTTGTCGAGAAAAAAAGAGATCTTGACATTAAAACTCTTCTAGAGGCAAATCTCTAAATTGGTAGCACTGGAATAGTGTTGACAGTTGACACAGAACCTTGAAACTGCAGAGGATGGACGGCCAAAATGGCGCTCGCGTTTGTAGATAATAGTATACGGCCTTGGTGGGTGATAAAACTCGGTCCCCCGGTTAGAAATTGTAAGGATAAGAGTACAGAATAGTGGTCTAGAAACATGCAGAATTGTCCAAAATAATTTTCAACTTTTGTGGAATTGAAATAGCTAAGTTTTGAAACATCTAAAAACGCCTATTTGATCCGAGTGTTTTGACCGATGATGTGTATGATATATGTTGCTGCCGACCCTTGGTGATTCAACGCCCCCAAGCATCAACGCTTGCAAAGCCTAGACTTACAGACTATTGGCGGAGTAATAGCTAGTCGGAGCACGGTTAAGCTATCCACTTAACAACTGAGGAGATTTGTTTGTATTGGGGTTTTGGCGATTCGACAACAAAGTCACTTTGCGCCACAACATACAACTTGAGCGAGATGATCTCGCCAAGGAAGAGCTCGATATTTCTTCGGACCATTAGGCCCATGTGGTTTTCTTAAATTCCACACCGTAATAAACTATAAGTATCTAAGAATTGTAAGCTTAAGTATGAATACCACTGCTCAATTTTGTCGGCCAGTACCTACCAATATTTCTACTAACAAACAGAGCTCTAACATCACGAGAGAAAAAAATGAGCAGCGTTAAAACACAGTATCAAACGCGTGATGATAATACTTGCCTCAAATAATGATAAATAATTAATGCCGCAAATTCCAAAATATACTGATCGGATCTGTGTAAATCGGAAAGTCGCACTCGTCACTCGTCACACTCGGCTGACTTTGCTTATCTTCTAAACTTAAACTGTTATAAAATAGACCTAGTCTAATCCTGCCCATTAAAACTAAACCTAAACCTAAACCTAAAGTGCTAGTCCAATGACGTCAATTGTTTAGTCCAATGGGAAGGCGTGCAAAGAGTTGTCTGCACAACAGTGAAAGTTACTTTTACCGGGAGACCAGAATATGTTCTGGTCTCCCGGCTGTTTTCCCAAACGGGCGCTCTGTTTCTTTATCCATCAAATACTACTGTATATTTGAAAGTATACCACGTTTTTAACAGGGATTTGAAAACCATCAGCTTTGATTATATTTGGGTATTTAATACAGTAAACCGAGAGTCCTGATCATTGAACCCGTGACGTCATGATACTCGCTTCCTCGTCCGGGCGATTTTCACGGCATCTAACAAATTTGGCTGACACCCTATGCTGACACCACAAGCACCACAACCTCGGCCAAACAGCTGGCTCATATCAATCAATGATCGTTGATCAATGGTTTTGGGGTGTAGAGTGTGAACTAAAATAGTGTTGAAATTGATACAACGCAAACAAAACAACAAAATAATATTTTTTAGTGACTTTTGTTTGAATAAATGTTTAAAATTCTCCATTTATGTTAGTTGTGGGACTAAAATTTATTTAACAAAAACAATATCTGCTACGAGCGTTAGTAGTGTCTAAAACAATAACTAGAACCAGATGTTGGCTACAAATACTACGCAATAAAGACAACTACGGTGTGAGCGGTTTTCTGCGGTTGTGCGCTTTGTTGAAGTTGAAGTCGAGGTTGAAGTGAAGAACCGCGTGTTTCAATTTGATCATTGGTTTCGATAAGGTTAGATGCTCGAGTATTTTACTTTTTTCCTTATTATCCACATGTTTTTGCTTCATGCTGTTTTTTTCTTCTTATCAGAGCGTTTCAGTTTGATCTATGAAAAAACGCCTCTCAGGCGACAGGCTCAGGGATTTTTGTAATAGCTCACTATCAACGCGAAACTTCGGGTTCCTTCTACCACTGGCGGATCCAGAGGGGGGGGGTGCAGGGGGCGCAGCCTCCCCAGGCGCCTTGGTCGCGGGGTCGAGCCATGCTTTGGTCTCCCCAAGCCGGCGAGGTTTGGAGGGAGGCCAAAACACAACCCGGAACTGTGACCCTGGCACCTGGGGAGGCTGCACCCCCTGCAGCCCCTGCTCTGGATCCACCTTAGTCTCCTGCATCAATTTGACATTTTCTTTAAAAAAATGAAGCAATTTCGTAAATATATCACATCAAATTTAGTGATAATGCTACAACTTTAAACTTCCCCATGTAGAGCACTGTGTATCTGCGTAACTGTGTAGGGGGGTATGACCACCTGTCATTTTGCCCTAAGTTGAACTTACTTTCTATTAAAAAATGAGCATGCAGACTGCTGGTTGTACCCAAGAGAAGGAGCCCACAGAAACATCGGCCGAAGTATATGGGTTCAGGGATGGCATTCCTTAGGCTGTCTTCTAGAGCGTTCATGTCAATGACCTACCAATGTCATCAAATAATTGCGAAGATGTTTATTCTATTGTCAGATAATGTTAGCAAGAGGTAACGTTCAGGTGGTATTGCCTAATTGTGGGCGGCTTGGATTCCAGTTGGATCATAGACCCTCCACCAAGGGCATTGTGTTATTGAGGCCCAGAGATCCTCGTGGCGATCATAAAAGCTTATTTATATTGCTTGTAGCAAAGGCTTGCCGACTGTTGTTAATATTTGTAATGCCTTTATGATGGACCTTCCTTTTTCACTGAACTGCTGGCACCCACCTATGGAGGTAAAAATGTGCTTCACAAACCATTTTGCTGTTTTAATGCCACAATAATGCACTATTTCAATTATCCCAAAAAACCCAATAAATTTGTTTGCACTCACATTTTTTCGCCCCCCATATTTTAGTGATCTTTTAATGGCTGTTGTTAGATTTTTCAAAATTTTGCTGTCTGGTATTTTCTCAAACGTCATCCGGAAAATCCGAATCTCTATTATTCCTCTTTACTTGCATTAAAATTGGCTAATAGACCTTACGTAGCAGGATTTGTTGGATCAATGGTATAAAGAGTACAGTGTAACATTGCATTTTGGGTGCCCCCTGTTTACCCCCTATTTTTAAATAAATGTATATTTTGTGTTGAGGGGAAACAAGCACCGCTAGATTAATTGGAAATCCAAGAGTGACTATAGATAATCTTAAATGCCCTCATAGGGGAGGGGTCGGGCATATTTCGAACCCCACTTGCTACACCACCAGGGAAGCCCAGGAGCCTGCCGAACTAATAGGTTAACAACTATAATGCTGGACCCGTGTTTGCGAGTGTCCAAATAGCGACACCAGATTTGTCTTCCGCTAATATGTGAATTAGCTCGGAGATATACCAGGTTGTTGCTCCGGTACCTGATGAAATAACAACATAGATACACTTTCCACATAACAGTATATTAACAGGGTTGTAATTTGCTAGATCAACAAATAATAATAAGCATGAAAAAGTCTGGGGATCGGTCCAATAGATTGTTTGCATTGCAGCTGTCTGCCTTATGTGTGAGCGGGTTATAAAACATAGGACAGGCTACATATAGGTAGCCCTTATGTCTTAAATTCTTTGGATGTATTATACATCCTTCAAGATGATCTTTCTGTGATTTCATACTTCAGGAGCTCTTGTATCATGGATGGGACTCAGGATAGGTATGTGTTTCTTCACAGGAGTTGGAGAGTATATGGCAACTTATTATATCTAGAAGATATGAGGAAAATGATGGCTGGCAGGTCTAGATCGTCGACTGTCATAAGAACAATACTCCATAGGCGTACCTTATTATTACCGAAACACCACCTGTGAAGCACCCTGAGCGTCTTCCATTTAAACTGGGATTAAAAGAATATATTACCTATTGTGTTATGGCTGCTTTACGCTGACATTTTGACCATGGTTACCAGCATCGCACAAAAGAGAACACCCATACCTTGAAATGGTTCTGTGCAAGCATGGTAATATTTTAGCCCAACTCCACCAATGCAAATAGTCATTGCATTTCATTTTCTTCGACTTCCGAACTAATACCATTATTTGCTTCTCAGCCAACTGGCCGTCGAAAGATTAATCAAGACTACTCGAAGTTTACCCGTCAGTGAATCTTCTCAAAGGATGATCAAGCTGACGTAAGAATTGTGACGACGAGGTTTCGTGGACGAAGCACCAGCAGTGGTTAGGTAGCTAGGAGTTTCTCATTAAAGGGAAATATAGCACGCCTCTGGGAAAACCAGGTGAAATGTAGACAGGATGATGGTACCAAGAAATGCTCCTAGATTATGCCTTTCCTGTATCTCTTCCATTTTTGAGACGAAAATAAAAAGTCGGAATTTTGGCCTTGATGTAGAATATTTGAAAATAACAACTACGATGATGATATGACCTGGTCATTACATGTCGAGTCACCAACGGCAAATCTTGCGGATAACCTAAAGCCCGATTCTGTCCTACAAAACTTAACTGAGCGATCATTGTCGAAACGGGCAATATCGTGTTGCGCCCCGCCCATTGCACAGCTGCTCTGCCGGCACCGCAACGGATGGGTGCACCGGTAGGCGTGAAACGCGACTGGCTGGGTCGACCGGCGCTCGTTTCACGCCGTTGTAGGACGTGGGGGCACGCATACGTGAACCACTAGTTGATGCGAGCGCACGTTGAAACACCGACGTCCGAGATGCGGGTCGGCGCGGACGCCAAGGAACTGAAATACTGGGCGAGAACGGTATCATTTATATAATTATGCGAATGTTCCAGGTGCGACACAGATCACAGTGAAGTACCACCTACTGAGTGACGTATGCGAATACCAACGTCGACGGATTGTGAACGTTGAAATAGTGACACATATGAACCTAGACGCCTCTTTAATCGTTGAAAACTCAGCAACTAGGTCGCTTTGGAGTGGGAAAAATTTCGGATTTTGGGAGTGGTTCACTCTAGCACACCCACACAGACTTCTTGGCTTTATCTCAAGTTTAAAAACTCATGTTTGGATTACACCGTGCGTAATATCCCTTTAACAATTCAGCATTGATACTCTAAAAAGGATATTTCCAAAACTGTGTACAGTCGAACCATTTTAATTACGATTAATTGGTTGTTGATGATTCTGCATGATGAGAGGTTTATTTAAAGAGCCATTGTCATGATAAACAATGACGTTGAGAGCCGAATTCAGTGTGACTTGTGAACTTTATGTTTAGATTCACTCTACGCTGCCTGTGTTTTCAGCTGAAGGGAGAACTCTCCAGTGGCAAGCTTAATGACCGCATGAAGAGCTGAGGGGTGCCTTCTCTGGAAGTCAATGGCAGAAACCCAATGATTCGCTACTCGGGTATACTGTGAGCGAACATTCTGTACTCGTTTTGATCTTTTTATATGTATTAACCTTTGTGTATCCGTCTGATTGATGAAACCACTATTGTTCGGGTAATTCCTTTTCGTATTTCAAAACTGGTGCGTTTAAGTGTAGACTGATCAGTGGTTTGGTCTAGTATATACAAACGCCCGGTATTACTATCTCACTTTTATTCAGATATGACGGCTCGCTTTGGAAAAGCCAGTCATAATCAAAAACCTGGTTATGGGCGCAAAATAAAACCAAGAGTTGTGCGCCCTAAAACCCCAATCAACAAACAAACAATAAGAACCGTATAAATAACATACTCACAACCTAAGTACTCTTAAAGGGACACTGGCCGCACCTTAAATATCTAATAATTTAGAGATGAGTGGAGGAGTGAATGCTCATATTTGGATAGTTCTCGGTCATCTCTGACTATGTATGGTAATAACTATGACCAAGTGTAAGACAAGACACACCCGACCACTGAAGCAATACTGAATTCACAGAGCATTACCAAATGTCCCGATTTGGTTTTGACATCTGTAACATCCCCAAAAGTCCCCAAATGTATTCTGACCATGCGGGATCCTGAGGCGTAATGTCTTAGTCTTTTGAACTCTACTAAACATGTTGCCAAATTACATTGGTCGGCACTCTGTTTTACTTTTTAGGATGGTCCGGTATGTGGCCATAACATAGCCAACACTAGTTCATACCATTGATGGCAGTGGTTCTTTTGAGAGGTTTTTCTTGTTTCCCTCAAAAATTACCTTCATATGGACGATACTCAAGCCCAAATATTAGAACGCATTTTTCATGAAATTGAGCAATGTTTGTGAGAACCAAATATCATAATCGTGTTCGGCAGAAATTACTTCATATTTTGCACCACAAACAGCGTACATTTGGAAACTTTTTGAAAGGTGTCAGTGTCCCTTTAAACCATTTGCTATGTCACAACGGAGACGCTTTCATTGTTTATGATCAATCATCCTTGACTCGTCCTAGACCGAAGTAGCATCCACGTGTATCCGTCCGCGACCGCTGACAGTTTGCGCTGCTCCACAGATCAGTATACTGGAGTACCTCGAGGAAACTCACCCGCAGCCGCCGCTGTTGCCTAAGGAGCCAAGCGAGCGTGCTAAGGTATTCTACCACGCACTCACAACCTAATTCCGTCCCGTGGCCAATGTGGTCTTCATACTGGCTCAGGTGCATTCGTTTCGTATGCGTGATCTTGTTGTTTCGTTCGAGTTGCTGGCGGATTCAGGAGGGTTACCGGACGCCTTAGTTCGTGGTGCACGCCGTGATCATTCACTGGTTGAATACCTCAGTCTTGTCGCGGGAAGTGGAGTGATGCCCTCTGCTGGCTCGCTCCTGACTTGGACGACACGATGTCGGAAGCTTTATCACTCTTTGTCTTGCGTGATGTTATGCAGCTCGGTTTCCTCATCTGCCAGTTACGTGCAGGATACACCGTCTCTGCATTGGAACTTTGTCTCTCTCCAATGTCAATGTACATGTAACGTCTCCATATAATGTACCCAGTCGGCGTTCGTCGCCGTCATTTCACCTCTCTGTCTATGCCGGCGTCTACTCCAGGTGCGTGAGATCTGCGAGCTGATCGGCTCCGGCATCCAGCCGGTGCAGAACATGGCCGTGCTGAAGCAGGTGGCCGCGCTGGCTGGAGACGAGGCCAAGAAGCGCTGGGGCCACGATGCCATCGCGCGGGGGTTCGAGGCGCTGGAGCCGCTGCTGGCCGACTGCGCCGGCACCTGCTGCGTCGGCGATGACGTCACGCTGGCCGACTGCTGCCTGGTGCCGCAGATCTTCAACGCCAACAGGGCGCCCTGGAGGCGACGGTGGCCAGGAGCAGTCGGTGTTGGTGATTCGAGAGGGATTCGGTATTATTGGTGTGATAACGCGAGTAAAGTCTTCGATTAGTCAATAAACGTTCACGCTGAAACAGGAGCCTTCATTAGGCCATAACGAATAATTCAGTTTAAATATCGCAAAAAAATATATGCGCAACTTGCCTAATATGAATTGTCTGTGCCTGTTCAGTATCGGAGTGGACAGTACGTGTGACGTGACATTTCATTACTTGTATGTCTGTGTGCCCGTCAGGTTCGGAGTGGACATGTCGCAGTTCCCGACCATCAGCCGGGTGGGCGCCCATCTGGAGAGCCTGGCGCCGTTCAAGGCGGCCCACCCGACCCAGCAGCCCGACTGCCCCGAGGAGCTGCGCTGAGTGGTCACTGCCAGCGGTGCCGCGGGAGGTCAGCTCGGCGCTGAGTGTGGTCACTTCCAGCGGTGCCGCCGGAGGTAGCAGAGGGCAGCTCAGCGCTGAGTGTGGTCACTACCAGCCGCGCCGCGGGAGGTCAGCTCAGCGCTGAGTGGCACGACCACGGTGCCGCCGGAGTGCGGAGGGCGCAGCATCAGCCGCTCTCAGATGGGTGTGTGGGAAGATCAGAGTGATTCTGAGACACCCGACCACAAGATAAATCCCGATGTGATGTCGAGACACCACCAGCAGAGAAAGCCACGTCCGGCATCGGATCTGTTTCCTTATGGTCCCGTCTTTGAAGTTTCACGTAACACGGCGATCGGATTCCGTAACGGTCACTGGTTACATTCATAAAAGAAAAAGGGTGCAGAAAACCAAGTCAATATTATCCGTCCACGAGCCAGTGAAAGTGCATGCGTTTTGTATCGAATAAGTGTGGTACGTGCCAAAATACTAGTGAAAAAAGGACTTGGACCAACGTGTAACACTGCCTGGCGGCCAGGTTAGGGGGGTCTAAGCCTGTAATTTCTCAGATAGCTGTTTACAGCGATATTTTCGTGTTACTAATGCGTCCTCTACACGGTATGGTCAATGAAATAATACTCATGTGCGGTGCAATATGTTGCGGCAGGGCGGACTTGTGGCATGTTTTATATACTTTTGTGGCAATGTTGGCGATAATACACGGTGAGGGGAACACAATCGTTGCCGTGTGTCCGATATAACCGGTGTATGTGAAATGTGAATGCTTCGCGTACCGAGTACCTATCACAAGCGGACGGTCTGGGCAGTGACGGTGCTGTACCTGCCGACTGCGATCCCTCTGAGACGCGGGGACCCGGCCTCCGCCGTCTCCCGGCCGGGCCTACAGACGCAGTGTGTACCGGACGAGGAACAGCAGCTGGGGTCGGTAGACAGGGAGAGCGGTACACTGCGGGGACGTCTGTACTGTGAGCGGCAGGAACGCGCCCGTACAGTCAGCGGTGAAGACCGGGCGAGGGGGCACAGACGCTCGGTGGCTTCAATCTCCCAGTGCATGTGTATTACGCGTTCTGATCACAGCACCATGTCGCTCACACGTACGGGACCTTTGGCGTCATGGGCAGCATATAAACACGGCAATAGGTGTCCCACGCGACGAATACCAGCATGCCCCAGAGATGATGATTGGGGCTTTAGGGCGCCGCAACAAAATAGTCGGGGCGCCCATAGCATGCCCCAGTCTGTACAGCTTCCAGACACAGTTGAGGCGAGACCCTGAACACAATTGGGTTAAACCAGACTAATCCTCCGTAAAGTGGGCCAGAATGTGTCCGTTGACGCTGTGTGAACTAAACTAAACACGGTGGTAACACTGTGCGTGAAGATAAAAGGTAAATGAATGGAAGGCAGGTTGTTCGAGAGCTGACCAGCGCGTCCAACATGGCTTAAATACAAGAAGCATTACAAACTATGGATACACTCGGACTAGCAACTACAAACGTCGCAAGACACACCTGATAAACTAAAAGTTTGTCATTGTCTAAAATAATTCCAGCTGTATACCCGGGAAATGCCCACATGGGTCTTCAGTCACGAACACGAATACTGAGTAGTGAGAGGCTGTCATACACTCGCTCGTCTCGTCACCATCCCCCACTGGCTTCCAAAGCACACGGTAAGGCCATCGCAAATATACAGGAATGTTGCCTGAATAGTCTTACTTGTCTTTCGGAACTCGCTAGTGCAATTGACCCTAGATGATTAAATAAACCTTCAGTGACCATGTGCAACTCATAAATATTCGGTGACCTTCGGTTCGGTTCGGTGATTCGGTGACCATGTTTGGGTGAACACACGAAAGCGCTCAGTACTCTCCTCAATTTCACCGGACGTTCCTTCAAGGAAGACCTGATGATGAAAATAGTTTATCTCACGTGTAAAGGATTGATCACGAGTCGCTTCCGCACAAGCTTTGGAAAAATAAAAAACTTCTGTCGGTTTCCTCTGTCTTATACTCCTGCTAGCCTATTGAATGATCAGCTCCCACATCCAGGACGGCGTCAGATCACGTCACGTGGGCCACCTCAGGAGGATGATGACGACGCTGACGAGGAAGCGGTCTTCTGCTCCTGTCTGAAGAGGGTGCTGAAGGCGGAGCCGGAGTCGGCCAGCAGCTCCTCGGGCGGTCCCAGCTCCACAGCCTCTCCGGCGGCCAGCACAGCACTGGTCCCAGCGCGACGCGCCGAAACAAAAAAAAAAAAAAACGATGACGATAATTTGATGACTGTCTTATGCCGCAGACTGTCCTGCACCCGTGGCCTGAGACACAGAGAGACACGTCAAGCCGATGGGACTTAGACCGGACTGTCTTATGCCGCAGGACTGTCCTGCAGAACCGTGAACCTGAGGACACAAAGCGACGCGTAGCCGCATACTTGAATCACTGTCCTATGGCCGCAAGACTAGTCCTGCACCGTGGCTGAGGACACCAGAGGAGACACGTCAGCCTTTGATACTGAGGCCTACTGTCGCTTATGCAGGCAGACTGTCCTGACCGTGGCCTGGGGAACACAGAGGGACACGTTCAGCCGATACTGAACACTGTCTTATCCGCAGACGTGTCCTGCACCGTTGGCCTGGGGACACAGAGGGACACGTCAGCCGATACTGACCACTGTCTTATGCCGCAGACTGTCCTGCACCGTGACCTGAGGACACAAAGAGACACGTCAGCCGATACTGATCACTGTCTTATGCCGCAGACTGTCCTGCACCGTGGCCTGAGGAGATAGAGGGACACGTCAGCCGATACTGACCACTGTCTTATGCCGCAGACTGTCCTGCACTGTGGCCTGAGGATACAGAGAGACACGTCAGCGATACTGACCACTGTCCTTATGCGCAGACTGTCCTGCACCGTGGCCTGAGATACAGAGAGACACGTCAGCCGATTACTGCCACTGTCTTATGCGCAGACTGTCCTGACACGTGGCTGAGGAGATAGAGGGACACGTCAGCGTCCTGACCACTTAGTCTATAGCCGCGACGACTGTCCTGCACCGTGGCCTGGGGAACAGAGAGACACGATAGCCGATAGCTGAATACCCACTGTCTTATGCACGCAGACTGTCCCTGCACCGTGGGCCTGAGGATAAAGAAGGACACGTACAGCGATACTGAATCACTTGGTCTTTAAAATGCCGCAGACTGTCCTGCATACGTGGCTGAGGAATACAGAGAGACACGTCAGCCGATACTGATCACTGTCTTATGCCGCAGACTGTCCTGCACCAAACACACCACCTGCGACCGCCGCAGCAGCGCGCGGGCCACGCACAGCAGCTGACGCTGGCCCTGAGACAGCTGACGGCCCTGCTCACTCAGCTCCATCTCCAGCGAGCCAATCACAGGCCTGCAATGATCCACACAGCCAATCACAGGTCTGCAGCATACCGTACAGCTGCCAATCAGGCGTGCACAACCAATCACAAGTCCGCAGTGTAGCACACAACCAACCACAGGCCTGGGATGTACCGGCACAGCTAATCACAGGTCTGGGATTTACCGGCACAGCCAATCACAAGCCTGGTATGTGTTTGAGTCACACACAGATCATGCTGACGCATGAGTAGCTACTGTCCTACACTCCCCATAACATTCCTAGGCAAACGTTACGTAGGCTTCATCTGGTTTTAAGCGTATATTGCGTATATACCTGAACTAATCGATCGCACAGGTTCAACAATGTATCACTGACTATAACCATGCGTGAGCCCAGAACAGAACAACCATTGATTAAAACAAGTCGACGTCTATAAATCGCCACAGTCCTGTGTCGTGACAGAGACGTCCAGACGCGACAGTGGTGTGCAGCTGCAGACCTGAGGTGGCACTCTGTGAGAGCGGCCCAGAGCACGGTGTCTGAACTGATGCCGCTCGGGTCCAGGTTCTGCCGCACGGTGCCGCTGTACAGGAATGGCTGCTGCGGAATCACAGAGAGCCCCTGTCTGCATCACAGACAGACACAGAGCAGGGTGTCAGCGCCAGGTGGAGTTGGTAGCTGACCACCTCTAAACAGACAGAGCAGGGTGTCAGCGCCAGGTGGAGTTGGTAGCTGACCACCTCTAAACAGACAACAACGGCGTCACCGATGACTCAATGTCACCATGACTGGTGACATTGAAAAGCGCTGCAAGTATTGAAATATACGCACGGTTATTGAAATACATAGAACGCAAGTAATTATTTGCCCAAATTGTTGAGCTCGGTTCATCGGACTTTCAGCACATCTTACAATGGCAAAGCTCACCAGATTTGCTGCGCCGAGTACAGTTCACCTACCACACACTCCTGCAGCACGGCAGCAGCTCACCTGAGTGTCTGCACGCTGACGTCAGCGATGTTGACGTCATCCAGGAGGACGGCGCCGCCGCAGATGGGGTGCATCCGGAACAGAGCCGCCAGCAGGGAGGACTTGCCAGAGCCGGTGCGGCCCACCACACCGAGACTCTGTCCAGGTTCGACCGAGAATGAGACGCGAGACAGCGCCGGGCGCAGCGACGTCCTACCGGCCAGACGGGGAGCAGAGGTCAAACAAAGGTCTACGAACGGACACGGCGCAGCGACGTCCTATCGGCGGCAGACGGGGAGCGATGTTCAAAAAAAGGTCACGAACGCCGGGCAGCACGTCCTACCGGTCCAGCGGGAGCAGTGGTCAAACAAAAGGTCAGAACGACCGGGCGCAGCGACGTCCTACCGGCCAGACGGGAAGCAGAGGTCAACAAAGGTCCAGAAACGCCGGCGCAGCTCGACGTCTCCTTACCGGCAGACGGGAGCAGAGCGTTCAAAACAGAGGTCACGAACGCCGGGCCGCAGCGACGTCCTCGGCCAGACGGGGAGCAGGAGGTCAAAGAAGGTTCACGGAACGCCGGGCGCAGCGATCCTATCGGCCAGACGGGGGCAGAGGTCAAACAAAGTCCACGAACGCCGGGCGCAGCGACGTCCTACTTCGGCCAGGACCGGGAGCAGAGGTCAAAACAAAGGTTCACGAACGCCGGGCGCAGCGACCGTCCTATCGGCAGACGGGGAGCAGAGGTCAAACAAAGGTCACGAACGCCAGGGCGCAGGCGCCGTCCTACCGGCCAGACGGCGAGCAGAGGTTCAACAAAGGTCACGGACCGCCGGGCGCCGCGACGTACCTACCGGCCAGAGACGGGAGGCAGAGGTCAAACAAAGGTCACGACGCCGGCGGCAGCGACGTTTCCTATGGCCAAGACGGGGAGCACGAGGTCAAACAAGGTCACCACCAAACTCAGCCCAAAGTCGCAGGTGTCAGTTTGACATCGAAATAGCAGCTGTCGGTCTTAGAAAGAAGACATTAGTTATCAGCCTCATGATGTTCTGAAGAAGGTGGTTCAGCTCGCGCGATACGTCTGCACAGATCCGGTCCCATTGGGCACCTTCTCCCAGCGGGTTTTTTGGGGGGGGAAGGGGGGGACAAAATTCCAAAAAGTCTCACACATTTCTCGAAACTTATTGTATTTCACTTACTTATGTATTGGTAGCTAATATAAAGCAAACTAACTTTAGTAAAAGTTGCTTATATTTCAATATCATTAAATGTGTCATTTTGTGCCGATTTGACGATTTGAGGGAGGTGGTAATTGCCCATTTTGCCCAACCGTAGATCCGACACTGCCTTCTTCGCCACCGTACTCACGACGTTCACCTGTGACCCCTGACCTGTACCGCAGTGTGACCTGTGACCCCTGACCTGTACCGTAGTGTGACCTGTACCGCAGTGTGACCTGTGACCCCTGACCTGTACCGCAGTGTGACCTGTACCGCAGTGTGACCTGTGACCCCTGACCTGTGACCGCAGTGTGACCTGTGACCGCAGTGTATCTCCTCAGTCCTCACCTGTACCGCAGAGTGACGTCCGCGAAGGTGACGCGGCCGTGCTCCGGCCAGCCGGACGGTGGCGGCGGAGCCTGGGGTACCGCCGGGTCAGCCGGGTCAGCCTCCTCCTCGCCGCCCGTACAGCTGTAGTGGTGGATCCGCTCCATGCTCACCATCTCCTTCTCTGCTCGGCCAGTGACGTCACACGCACAGCGTTAGCCGGGGGACGGGGGCAGGGAGGGGGAGGTTAGGTTAGACGCAGTGACGGCGGATGACGGCCACGGACAGGACGAGAGACGGTGGTGTGTCTCTGCCACAGGTCAAATGTGGAGTGCACTTAGTTACCTCGCTAGCAGTGGAAGAAAATGGCTCACGAATCGCACTGATTAGATGATAAAACAGCATCATCATCATCATCATCATCAAGTTTATTAAACATAAATGAAACAAAATATGTAAATAAATAAGATAGGTGCAAAAAAATCCCATCCGATTGATAATTTTACATTTTCCGCAGAATAGTACCTACTGGTTCTATCATCTGCAATAGGAGATAGCTGCTAATTTACCAACATGCCATTAAATGTTTGCAAGCTATAATAGATACATCAAATGACGAAGCCACTCGACCTTCTCGTGACATATCAGTGTACACAAATCTGCGACATCTAAGGCCCAGTTACGCTACATCAGTAGGTGCCGAGTTGTGGCACGGCCTCAGCCAGCGTGACGCACCGGTTTCTGTGAAGGCGCCCACCAGTCCGCTGAGGAAGCCGGTCACACTGAGGGCGCACGAGATGGCCAGACCGACCAGACCTGCCGGCAGCAGCAGCGGCAGCACGGCGCCGCGTCACAACCGCGCCGCGTCTGCCGCATCTGACACCCTCGAGATATCGGGGAACGTAAACGGGCCTAAACCATCGTGATAACACTTACGATCATAGAGTGAGAATGAATGCGGACTTCTTGGCATTATTGGCCAAATACAAAGTTATACGGAAACGACGCCAAGAGCAAGTCGGACGTTTTTGCTTTCGGTGACTGTGGTGACAGCTGACATACATGCACTTAGCAGCAACAATTCACTAGGTCGCCCAGTCTATTGGCCTCTCGACTACCGTGATCGAGACACATTCCCTTCCAACCAATGCCCTCAAACCATTGACGTTCAGACACCGTCTCAACTGACTGCCCCCTCTCCTCCCCCCTCGGGACGCTCCTCTCACCGGCGTGGATCTGCATTCCGACGTGGTGTTTGAGTACGGCCAGCAGCGCTACGCCCGTCACCATGGTAACGCCGATCAGCTGCAGCCGGAAGCTGAGCCAGGAGACTGACGCCTGCGTGGCGAACCGTGCCCGCTGGCTGGCCTCCAGCCGGTGACACATCTCCAGGATCATCCTGCAGAGAGCAGGACCGCCGGCCCGACAACCGTCAGACGGGGGAGGCACGGGGGTTCATTTCGCATGGCGTCAGGGCACCGGGCACCCATGGGATGGTGATGTGCCCGCGCTGCGCCAGTGGCGGATTCAGGGGGAGCATGACGCTATGGCCCCTTGGGTCTCGAAAGAAGAGGCCCCTCAGGCTTCCAGAGGACACACTCTGGCCTCCAGAGAGCGTGCCATCCAGAAGTACGCGGCCCACTCATGGCCTCCAGAAAGGGCTTCTCAGTTCTTCGCCTCGCTCTCAAACAAGACAAATTGAATAGGGTGCTTACTTTTCGCTCTCTTCGAGCTTCGAAGTTCGGTAAGGCGCTAATACTCTCGGAAACGTATCCTACCACCCCATTTCAAATGTGCTATTTTCTTGATCAGCGTGTCGAGATCTACCTGTGTACCAAATTTGATGAAACTGTATACCCACGAACCTATACAAATTGCATAGGTCCGAATATCTATCAATTTGTTTGATATTATAGAATATCGATCGGCCGCTTTGATTTGTAAAATATTTATACAATTTGGTCTATCCTAAGGTACACCAGCTCTACCACTACAGCTTAGCGATTGAAAAATCCTGCCCGGAGAGAGGATCGAACTCTCGGCCTTCAGATTATGAGACTGACGCGCTGTTCCCTATGCTGCGCGGTGAGCCCAGGCGTTGGTGGCCTTGGGCATCGTTTCTATGTCTCGATAGTTCATACGTCCAGTGGTGAAAACTGTGCGATTCCGCTAGTGGGAGGTGGGCGGGGTGGAAGGGTCTAAAATAACGGTCGTGCTGCTGACAATTTCGTGGTTCAACATTTCGGTTTGGTGGCCGATTTTGGTGGTGGTTGTAGGTAACCTCTATTGTCTAGTTACCCTGGTGGCTAACGATTTGTGGTTGGTTTTGTCACCTCTTAGAGTGAACTAATCTGTATAAAACGCAACACGGCACCGTTTTGGACCACGCCCCAGAAAACATGCCGACGTCGGCATCTCGGTATGCCGACATCGGCAGATTTCGGCAGCGAATGCCGACGTCGGCTGGACATCTATAAGAATCTTGGGCTGGACCCAGGGGCGAATTCAGGGGGAAGCCGCAGGGGCCGCGGCCCTCCCCCGCCAGAACGCCAGAAGGGCGGCCCACGGGTGTCCGTCGCCGGGCGCCGCCCGGCGATAGCAGACACGCTGATCACGATAAATAGCACATTTGAAATGGGGTGGTCCGTGGTTAGATACTTATCCGATATATTCGGCTTCGAAGTTCTGAAGACGTGCAAGGAGGCGGACCCCCTCAAGAAATGGCGATGAAAACTTATCACTGGGTGGCGGATCCAGAGGGGGTCTGCAGAAGGGGCGCGGACCTCCCCAGGCACGCGGGTCGCGAGGTGAGCCGTGCTTCCTGGCCTCCCCAAGCCGGGGAGGTTTGGGAGGAGGCCAAAAAAACACGGGTCCGGACCCGCACCCGGGCGCCCTGGGGAGGCCGGCGCCCCTCTGCAGCCCCCCCCCCCTCTGGATCCGCCCCAGATTCACTTATTATACAGATAGATCTCGACGCTCTGATGACGAAAATAGCAAATCCGCAATGGGTTGGTAGGATACTTTTCGAGATATTCATCTTCCTAACTTCGAAGGCAAACATCTCGAAGAGGTATCTGACCACCCCATTTCAAATTTGCTATTTTCGTGATCAGCGTGTCGAGATCAATCTGTGTAAGGCTAAATTATAAAAAAACACATTCTAAAAAACAACATGTGGTGAAAGTGACACGGACCAAAACCAGTCACCGTTGGCGGGCTGCCGGCCCGCCCCAACAGGTTAGCCTCGGGTGGTAAAAAGTCACGTGGAAGGGTTGTGGAGGTCGGGGTGGCGCCGGCGGCCGGCAATTCGTGTCATTTGGTTCGCTGTGGCTCAGTTGGGACGACCTTTCCAGATAACTCTCGACTCTTCCCCACCAAAATCAACGCTGCCGACACTGAGGTGTCGCAGAAGAGCCGACACTAGGACCACGAAGTCCAGAGCATTTCGGCCGGTATGAAAGGCACTCGGTGCTAAGCGCTGTGGCTTTAACCGCACTGAACAGTGAACAGTCCCGCATTTAAATAACTTTGGGCAGGTTGCGTACTGAAGGGTGGGACGGCAGATAAGTGTGTGGAGCTCGTGTGATAAGAGTGCGGTGTGAGGTGTCGAGAGTGAGCGGCCGTATACTGGAGGTACGGTAAGGTGAGGGATGGACTGCTAATGGATGTAATGGGTGAATCGTGATAGTCAAGCCCCAATATAAGATTGTGAAGAGACAAATCTTTCCCGGAGAAGCGAGGAATGCTGGCTTGATCCACGGCGAACGTAGAACATGATTTGACGGACTGCGAAGTTAAATATACCCGGGTGGCAGGCGAAGCATATTAACGTAACAAGGTTTACAGTAACGGAGTGTCGGATGGCCTGAGGCCTGGCCCGACAGCTACCGCAAGTCAATCTTACATCTGTACACCAAGGTTGCTGAAATTCTGAGGGGTCCGCCCACCAACCTCATAAATTTGTCAAAGTCTGTACAGCAACATTCAACTTGAAATATCTCGAAAAGTATCAGACCACTCTATTTCAAATAGTCTATTTTCGTAATTCGTGATCAACGTGTCGATATCTATCTGTACGGGCGGGGTTTGCGGGCGGGTTTTGCGGGCGGGGTTGTGCCCAGCTTTTGGGGTGCGTTTGCGAGGTGCTGTTTGCGGGTGCGTCGCGGTTTGGCGTTTGCGGGTGGCGTTTGCGGGTGGCGTTGCGGGCGACTTTTGCGGGCGGTGTTGCGCGGTTTGCGGGGCGGTGTTTGCGGCGGTGTTTCGGGACGGCTTGCGGGCGGCTTTGCGGCGGTGTTGCGGGCGGTTTCAGGCGGTGTTGCAGGCGGTGTTTGCGGGCGGTGTGCGGGCGGGTTTTGCGTGCGGCGTTTTGCCGGGCGCGTTTGAGGGGGCGTTCGCTGGCGTTTTTTGCGATGTTGATCTGCTGCTTAATTGACGAACATAAAATCAGCCAGATCGGTCCAGTTGATTGAGGTTCGGAGAAAGGACTTCCCTACTAATCTCGACGTTATTTATACCCGCATTACAAGCCACTTTTCACCACTGGACGTTCAACTGGAAGGTTGGTTATGCTTCCCTCCCCACCCCGCCTGGGTAGCGCAGTAGGCAGCGCGTCAGTCTCATAATCTGAAGGCCGAGAGTTCGATCCTCTCTCCGGGCAGGCTTTTAATCGTCTAAGCAAACGGCATTTTGGAGCTTCAACTAGCAACGAATACAGCTTCACAGTCAAACTGTCTCGCCTTTTCAGTTCGTCCAACAAAATAGACTAAGTGCATTTTGTAATCCCCCCAAAATAAGTCTTTACAATTACAAATCACGTATTTGACGCTGACCTGGACAGGCGGCTATAGTCGGAAGTTTCGAAACCCTTCATACATAGGTGTGCCGTTGCAGTTCTATGACATTGGGTGTGCCTGTTAGCTCGTACGCTGTCCATTTACATACCTATCGCGTCCCCTCAGAGCGCGCACTGTGGCCAGACCGGAGAGCGTCTCCACAAAGTGCACATAGACGGGCGACAGCGACAGTGTCGAGATTCGCTTCAGCTCGCGGGACGTGTACCTGGCGACATCGGCAGACATTAACGGCAGGCCGTTAACCGGCAGCTGACAGCAGATACTATAGAAAGTAGAAACACATACTTTTTGCTTCGCAGGTGAGGCGAAATTAATCAAACTGAACCGCCATTCGGTGATCTTGAAATGGATGTTTATACAACGGAGAGCGTTCGGAATCAGCCTGAATGCAAACGAGAATTGTTGTCATTTGACGACGTACCTGTAGAAGTTTTGTATATAGTAGTAGACGACACCCAGAGGCAGCAGAAGAAGCGCCACCCACGGCAGACTGATCACCGTCACCACCACAAAACCTACCAGCGGTCAGACTAAGTCAGTCACCACGTCATCATCGAGCTGGGAATGGTCAGTTGAAATGTGGGCTGAAAAGTATCGTAGCTCTCGTTCAAAAGCTAAAAAGTGAATGTAGCAAACACCTCATCATCTTCAAACATTTGTTAAAGACAATGTATAGTGTATACTTAATAACTACTTAGCGTTGTATGGTATATTTTTCGTGCATTTGCCAAATCAGATCACCAGCTAAACCACTGAACATTCTCTGTGATCAAGCAAACATCAGCTACTGCAATGTAAACTCCACACAGCTGGACCGATTCCCTAGCCCGTGTCGCCTGCGGTTATTGGTACCTGTCAGTCCGGTGAACTGAGCCAGCATCGTACCTGTATCCGGTGAACTGAGCCACATCGTTACCTGTCAGTCCGGTGACTGAGCAGGCATCGTCCTGTCAGTCCGGTGAACTGAGCCATCGGTACCTGTCAGTCCGGTGAACTGAGCCGCATCGTACCTGTCCATCCCGGTGAAAACTGAGCAGCATCGTCCTGTCATCCGGTGAATGAGCCAGCACTCGTACTGTCCGTCGGTGAACTGAGCCAGCATCGTACTGTCATCCCGGTGAAACTGAGCCAGCATCGTACCTGTCAAGTCGGATGAACTGAGCCAGCACCGTCCTGTCCAGCCCGCGTGAAACTGAGCCAGCAATCGTACCCTCTCCATCCGGTGAACTGAGCAGCATCGTAACCTGGTCAGTCCGGTGACTGAGCCAGCCATCGTACTGTCAGTCCGGTGAACTGGCCAGCATGTTACCTGTCAGTCGGTACTGAGCCAGCATCGTACCTTAGTCCGGTGAACTGACGCCAGCACCGTACCTGTCAGCCCGTGAACTGAGCCCAGCCATGTACCTGTCAGTCCGGTGAAACTGAGCCAGCATAGTACCTGTCAGTCCGGTGAACTGAGCCAGCATCGTCATCACGACCGGTGAACTGAGCCGAGCATCAATACCTTTGTCCAGTCCGGTGGCTGAGCCAGCATCGTACCGTCAGTCCGGTGAGCTGAGCCAGCATCGTACCTGTCAGTCCGGTAAACTGAGCCAGCATCGTACCTGTCAGTCGGTGAACTGAGTCCAGCATCGTACCTGTCGTCGGTGAACTGAGACAGCATCGTACTGTCAGTCCGGTGAACTGAAGCCAGCCATCGTCCGTCATCCGGTGTAACTGAGCAGCATCGCACCTGTCAGTCCGGTGAACTGAGCCAGCATCGTACCGTCAGTCCGCGTGAAGCTGAGCCAAGCATCGTACCTGTCAGTCCGGTGAACTGAGCCAGCATCGTACCTGTCAGTCCGGCGAACTGAGCCAGCATCATACCTGTCACTCCGGTGAACTGAGCCAGCATCGTACCTGTCAGTCCGGTGAACTGAGCCAGCATCGTATCTGTCAGTCCGGTGAACTGAGCCAGCATGTACCGTCAATCCGGTGAACTGAAGCCAGTATCTACTGTCAGTCCGGTGAACTAGCCAGCATCGTAACATGTCCAGTCCGGTGGAACTGGCCCAGCAATCGTATCTGTCAGTCCGGTGAACTGAGCACATCGTACCTGTTCAGTCCGGTGAACTGAGCCAGCATCGTATCTGTCAGTCCGGTGAACTGAGCAGCACCGAACCTGTCAGTACGGTGACTGAGCCAGCCAGTCGTACATGGTCAGACCGGTGAACTGAGCCAGCAATCGTACCTGTCAGTCCGGTGAACTGAGCCGCCATCATACCTGTTCGTCCGTGAGAGCCAGAATGTCTGTCAGTCCGGTGAACATAAGACAAGAAAGTCCGGTGTAACTGAGCCCAGCATCGTACCTGTCAAGCCGGTGAACGAGAAGAAGTCCGGTGAAACTGAGCCAGCATCGTTACCTGTCAGCCCGGTGATGCAGCCAGCATCGAACTGTCAGTCCGGTGAACTGAGCCAGCATCGTACCGTCAAGTCCGGCCTGAACTGAGCCAGCATCAATACCTGTCAGTCGGCGAACTGAGCCAGATCTTAACCGTCAAGTCCGGTGAGCTGGACCAGCATCGTACTGTCTGTCCGGTGAACTGAGCAGCATCGACCTTTCAGTCTGGTGAACTGAGCCAGCATCGTACCTGTCATCCGGTGAATGAAGCCAGCATCGTATCTGTCAGTCGGTGACTGAAGCCAGCATCGTACCTGTCACAACGTGAACTGAAGCCAGATAAGTAACTGTCAGCCGGTGAACTGAAGCAGCATCTTACCGTTAGTCCGGTGAACTGAGCCAGTTTCGTCTGTTCAGTCCGGTAACTGACGCCAGCATCGTACCTGTCAGTCCGGTGACTGAGCCAGCAATCGTTACTGTCCAAGTCCGTGAACTGAGCCAGCATCGTATTCAGTCCGGTGACTGAGCCAGCATCGTATCCTGTCAGGTCCGTGAACTGACCAGCATCGTAACTGTCAGTCCGGTGAACTGAGCCAGCATCGTACCGTCAGTCCGGTGAACTGAGCCAGCATCATACCTGTGAGACAGAAGTCCGGTGAACTGAGCCAGCATCGTACCTGTCAGTCCGGTGAGCTGAGCCAGCATCTTACCTGTCAGTCCGGCGAACTGAGCCAGCATCGTACCGTCAGTCCGGTGAACTGAGCCAGCATCTTACCTGCAGTCCGGTGAACTGAGCCAGCATCGTACCTGTCAGTCCGGTGAACTGAGCCAGCATCGTACCTGTCAGTCCGGCGAACTGAGCCAGCAGGATGTTCAGAATAAATGGCAGCGAGCTGTCCACGGTGAACATATCAGAGGAGAACCGGTTCACGATCCGGCCCACCGGGTTCATCGCGAAAAACGTCAGGTCCGCCTGAGGAGGAAACGCAAAGGGGGTGATGTCAGGTTGATGGTGCATATGTCATGTCAGATTCGCTATCAGCCACCAAATTTGTAACGAAGACTGAGTTCTGGAAAGTTGACGATGATAATGTGATATCGAATAATGCACCGGAGAGTAATTTCAGGTGATGCCGTTTTGCATACACGCAATGAAAATGTCAGTCTGGCCACATCAATGACGGAAACATTAGCTAGACGCTAGTTAGCAAACCAAACAGCTACAACATATCGATGCCGGGAGCGACATTACGGTCAGTTTCTAAGCCTGACCTCACCCTCCGATCCCCGACCTACCTGGAGCACACCCTGCAGAAGACGGTCATGCACCACGCGGGCGGCGCGCACTCCACCATAGGCGAACAGGAACGAGCGCAGCAGGGCCAGCGTGGCGTTCAGGGCCGCGATGCTGCCGTACACCTGGAAGAAGCGGCGCTGGTGGTCGGCGGGCACGGCGGCCGGCACCGGGCCCGCCTGAAACCGCAGCCCCAGCACCGACTGCAGCGGAGGCGACGAGGCCGTGCTGTTGTCGCCGTCGGTGGAGGACGTGACGAAGAAACCCAGCCACAGGTCGGTGGCGTTACTGCTCGCCTGCAGGTGGGGAGAGAGAGGAAAGGTTAGTTGTTGTAATACTAAAACATAGCGGAGAAGATCGTTTAGCTTCAAGGAGAGATTCATTCGCTGATAGAACAGGAATCATGGCCCGCCCCAACCACACCGCCCAAATTGCCAACACTTCCAACTACTGCCCCAGTATATGTCAGAATCGGGCCATGATTCGTCGCTTCGTCGGCATCGTCGCTTCTCCGGCAAAATATTTCGTAATTTTGCCAAGTAGCAATCTTTCCACAGTAACTGCAGAAAACAGTGTCAACAAGTCGACGTCTAGCATCAGTTAGCAATCATGGTTTCGCAATGCTTACAACACCCTCCTGCAATTTTCTCACTTTGCAACATGATGGTCCAGGTCACTGCACCCCCTCACACTTACACACCAGCAGTCCTGTCGGTGCCTACCTGCATGGCGGCCACAGTGACCAGTATGAGCGGCGCCAGGAAGCGGCCGATGGCCCGGTAGTAGGTGGAGTACACTGGCCAGCGGACGGCGCCCAGCACCCTGTCCTCCTGCTGCACAGTCTCCACCGCCTCCGCCTCTGCAGCGGCCTCCCCAGCCGAGGACGAGCCGTCAGACACGACCGTCTCAGCAGCAGCAGCAGAGTCAGTCAGCGAGTCAGCTGCCGTGTCAGTCAGCACCTCAGACGGCGGACCTGACGGCAGGGGGAGGTTAGTCAGGGAGATGGTGGCTACAGACGAGAGAACGCCTTAGTGTCAGGCCGTTGGACATTTCACTGTTGCTGGGTACTTCGATGGGTACACTTACTGGACTAAGACATCAATCAGTGAGACATACTACTCAATATTTGTATAGTAAAACATGTAACTAGCATATAACTCAGTCAGAGGCAAACACAACCACAACCGGATACATATAATTTTACTTTGCGTTCTATATAAAAACAGCAGACAAAGGGTTTACCCGAGTGAAACCAGCACCAATCAAACCCTGCGCCCCATTTTCTTGGACTTTACTAGTGTGCTAAGGGATATTCGATTGGGTACAGCTTACTAGGACTAAGACATCAACAGTGTGAGAACATACTACTCAATATTTGTATAGGTAAAAATGTACTACCAATATAACTCAGTCAGAAGGCAAACACAACCAACCGGTACACATAATTTACTTTGCGTTCTATATAACAACAGCAGACAAAATGGGGTTTACCCAGTGAAACCACAACAGCTAAGTTAAACGCTGCGCTGCATTTCAACCATTCACCGTGTCCGCTCGCGACCACAAGGCACCCCGCTCACCTTCTGAAACAGTGCGCTGTCGGCACGGTACTACCCTGTCTGGTATGAGCCTCCTCCATGACGACCAGATGGTCATGTGAGCCGTAGCAGCGACACCTGGGGCTCGAGCCTTTTCTCCTCACCTCTCTCTTTGTGGTCTTACTGTTGTCTTCTCTTTTTTTTTTTATCCTTTTTCTGTTCTGGTGATGTAGCCTCTCTCCATGACGACCAGGTGGTCTGTGAGCCTCAGCAGCGACACCTGGTGGCCGCAGAGCAGCACGGTGGCGCCGCGCATCTGACGCCGTAACTAGTGTTCTCTGTATCTATTCATATTTTTTTATTTATTTTTTTTTTTTATTTTTTTTTTTCTTTTTTTTTTGTTTTTATTTTTTTTGTGTGCTTTTCGTGTTTTTTTTTTTTTTTTTTTTTATTTTTTCTAGTCTTGTGTTGTCTTGTGTGTTCTCAGTGATCGATTTAGTATAGTTATATGTCGTTTTTCTATCAGTTTTCAGTTGTTTGTATCATTCTTTCTTCGTCAGTTGTTCCTGTTCTATGGGTGGTGGGGTTGGGTGTTTGTTTGTCAGTACTAGCGGTATTTCTTTGTGTTTGTAGTTTGCTGATTTTGCTATTTTGGTCCTATGTATCTTTTTGTCGACTTTCTGCTTATTTTTTCTTCATTTCTGTTTGCGGACTGTGACTTGATCTCGTATGTTATCGGTAGTTGATGTGTGGATTTATGTGGAGTCTTGGTGTAATCTTATTGTGAATGCCTTGACTTTTTGTTTATTTATGGATCAATGTGAGTGGTTTATGGGAGGAGGCGCTTGAGTTATACTATGCGTTTCTTTTAAGCATTCTTTCTTATCTCGTCTGTGTCGTTTTTTTTTGCGTGGTGGTGTTGGGTTGGTGTGATTTCACTTTTTTGGTTTTTTGATATGCTGGAAGTGTGGATATATAATAGATGTGTTGTATTTGGATGTTTTTTTTCGAGATGGCTATATAATATATTTGCGTTTTATACTCTGTTTTTATATATACTTGAGTACTTTTCTGTTTCTTCTATATAGTACTTTGGTATATTACTGATTCATTGTAATTATTTTTGATATTTTTTGTGCTGTTTTCTGGTTGGACAAATTTTTCATCATCTGTCTGATTTCTTGTTATTTGCCCGGACTGTACCTTATCATTATTGTCTTGTGTGATTTGATTAATCTTCTGTTTTTTTTAGCGTTTTGTTCTGATGATGTGTGAGTTTATATCCATATTTTCTATTTTCATTCTATTTTTTTATTTTTTTTTTTTTTTTTATTTTTTTTTTTTTTTTTTTTCTTTTTTTTTTTTTTTTTTTTTTTTTTGTTTCATCATCTATTTTTTTTTTGTTTTTTTTTATCTATTTTGTTTTTTTTTTTTTTTTTTTTTTTGTTTTTTTTTGTGTTATCTTTTTTTTTTTTTTTTTTTTTTTTTTTTTTTTTTTTTTTTTTTTTTTTTTTTTTTTTTTTTTTTGTTTTTTTTTTTTTTTTCATGATTATTGTTTCAATCTGGTGTGGTTGGTTTTATTATTTTTACACTGATACACAAAGCGCGGCCATTGCCACCCTCACTCGCTGACCACCGCTCAGGCTGGCTCCGTTCTGCGTGACCTGGGTCAGGTCACCGGCCGGCATCTCGTCCAGGTCAGAGGTCAGTGCGCAGGACGACACCACCGACCTGCAGCAGAGGGCGGGAGCGGGATCACACACACGGTACAGGCATCCCGTGTCATTCATCGGAGAGTCATGGTCGACGGTCATAGTGGTGGTATTAGGGCTTTGTGACGATACAATTACTGACCTCATTCATCGTCGGCTGCTCTGGTATCTCTCTCGCCAAGCGGGGAACCGAATGAATCATCAGATTTAATTAACATTAACCGACGACATTGCTGAAGTTTGTACAATGTAAACTTTCCAAACGCTATCTACACCAAGGAAATGACTATACAGATTACATAGAAAGCCGAAGAGAACATCTGAATGGTTTTCATAGGCCAGGCAACCAAGAGCCAAACAGCAGTCCCTGTATAATAGTACCACTCTCCGAGCTGCATACAGCGTCTTCTTACCGGTATTTGTCGGCGTTGTAGGCGGCCCCGAACAGTATGTTGTCGCGGATGGTACCCTGCTGGAGCCACGCCTCCTGTGAGACGAGGCCGACGCCGCGCTGTCGACCGGTCAGGTACACCAGGCCGTCCTCCTTCAGCAGCTCCCCCAGCACGGCGTACAGCAGGCTGGACTTGCCGCAGCCGACCGGACCCATCACGCCCACCACCTGACCCTGGACACACATACAGACAGACGCGCATAGTGTTAAGCGCACTACGCACATATTCAGTGACTTAAAGAGTTACCGACAAAGGCACATCGATACACGAGCGAAACACCAGCCCTTTCCAACACAGAGCCTTGGTAAAATATTGACATGTAAAGAAGTGAGCTAAACCATGCCACTTACAAGTCACAAGCGACCCAGCTGCCGTTCCAGCTATACGTTTGCTGCCGTTAAAGAGCCACTTCTGTATATATCCCTGCACCCCTGCTTCTCCTGCAAGGCATCACGAACCTGCCTGCACCCCTATCTACCTCAACTCCTGCCCACACTGCACCCTGGCTCCCTGCTCCTGTGGCCACCCAAGCAGACTGACCAGGCCCGCAGTGTGAGGGACGTCATATCTCCTAGCACCAGCGCCGCACACACCTGCACCTCTGCACACAACAGCACCCCAGCACTCCCCTGCAATCCCCCTGCTCCTCCCCGGCCGCCTCTCTGCACCCCAGCAACCCTGCACATGCACCTCACCAAGCCTACCTCAGCCTGCACCCCAGCACCCCGCTCTCCTCACCCCGCACCCTGCTCTCATTGCACCCCTACAACCCCATGCTACACCTCCCACCCGCTCTCCTCCCCCTGCCTCCCTCCAGCCCCTGTCCTCCACCCTGGCTCCTGCTCACCTCCACCCTGCTACCCTCCTCCCTCCACCCCGCTTCCCTCCTCCCTCCACCCCTGCTCTCTGCACCCCTTACACCTGCACCCCGCACCCCTGCACTCCCTGCACCCCTGCACCCCTGCACCCCTGCTCCCTGTGCCACCCCAGCAGACTGACCGGCCACGCAGTGACGCTGACGTCTATCCCTGCACCCCTGCTCCCTGCACCCCTGCTCCCTGCACCCCTGCTCCCTGTCCCACCTCCCCGCGGACTGACCGGCCACGCAGTGACGCTGACGCCCCACAGTTTGATCTGATGGCGGGCGTTGCCCGTGTACAGCACGTCCGACATGGTAGTATCCGTCTCAGCAGAGTTGGCTGAGGACAGGTGCTGCTCCTCTGGAGAGCGGCCGGCACTCTGCGACGCCGCGCCCCAGTGGAAAAAGCCCTGACACACAGGCAGACACGTCATAGAGACAGACAGTGTCAGGTTACAGTACAACACAGATAAATCAGCCAGATGAGACAGATCAGCGAACACATCAGCCAGCAGTCTTAACGGGTCGTAATCCGTAGAAATCAAGTCAACGGCCAGAAACATATTATCATACATTTATAAAAGAAGGAAAAATACAACATGAACCTCCCACGATGTCATTAAAACAGGATTGCAGTGACAGAAGTAAATGTCGTATCCTATACCAATCGAGACAGGCATTTCGATGCAGCCTTCCCCCATGCCACGCCTCATGTTATGTTCGTCCGCCGCTGCTAATCTTTCCCACTCTACATACGGACGGCCACGATCTGACCAAGTAGATGTACATACCTGATGGATAACCACATCGCTGTCGGCGACGTCGGGCGGCAGGTCCTGCTTCTCGCAGTAGTACTGCTCAGGGTCCAGGTCGGGCAGCTGACGGCACACGGAGCGACGAAGGTCAGAGAGCAGGTCACGCGTGCCGCTTCTGGTCACACGGAGTGACGAAGGTCAGAGGGCAAGGTCACGCTGCCGCTTTCTGTCACTACGCCGAGTGACGAAAGTCAAGAGGGCAGGTCACTTGCGTGCCAGCTTCAGGTTCACACGAGTGACGAAGTCAGAGGGCGTCAACGCGTGGCCGCTTCAGGTCACACGGAGTGACGAAGGTCAGAGGGCAGGTCACGCGTGCCGCTTCTGGTCACACGGAGTGACGAAAGTCAGAGGGCAGGTCACGCGTGCCGCTTCAGGTCACACGGAGTGACGAAGGTCAGAGGGCAGGTCACGCGTGCCGCTTCTGGTCACACGGAGTGACGCAAGGTCAGAACGCAGAGGGCAGCGACGTCACGCGTGGTGATACTGCCGTGAGTACTCAGAGATGACATGGATAGGCATCGATACTGCGGTCTGGTCCGGCCCGGTAGGTCAAGTCACAACTGTTTTCACGTACGATTCACTGTGAGTTAATGTGTGTCGGTTGCACCCCGTCACTCACTTGCACGGTCAGAACTGGGCCTATATTGCTGTGTTGTGACTTACTGCTGAGAGAAATTCACAGCCATGACTTCGACTAATACACTACTTCTCTAAAATTTGTTTCATATGGTGGTATAGTGTTCTTGATGATGGGAACATTATTGTTAACATATTAACAAACACACTTTCAAACGGCATAATCTTGATGGGATAGATTAAAACAGCCTAACAAACTGAACACAACGTAGAAGACGCCACCCCGCCCTCCCCAAACCCATACCGCCAGCAGTCCAGCCACCCTCTCCTTTTTTCTGCCGCCAATCTGCTAGCAGCTGCCCCGCCCCCGCCCATACCGCCCACAAGCCGCTCCCGCGCCATACCAACCAGCAGCCGCCCCGCCCCATACCGCCAGTCAAGCCGCACCCGCCAATATCCCCGCCAGCAGCGCTTCCCGCCATAAACACAGCAGCCGCACCCCGGCCTAATAGCCAGCAGGCCGCCCCCGCCCCGTACCACCTAGCAGCCGCCCACGGGCCCATGACCACACCAGCAGCAGCCGCCCCCGCCCGTACCGCCAGCCAGCCGCCCCGCCATACCGCCATGCCAGCCGCCGTCCGCCCATACCGCCAGCAGCCGCTCCCCGCCATACCGCCTTAGCAGTCCGCTCCCCGCCCATACCGTTAAGCAGAATGCCACGCCATACCGGCCAGCAGCCGCCCCGCACCCGGCCATACCGCGCAAAAGCCGCCTCCGCCCCGCCCCATACCACCTGCAGCCGCCCCACGTGCCACCCGCCCGCCGTACCACCATGCCGCCCCGCCCATACCGCAGCAGCCGCCCCCGCCCCGTAACCGCCAGCAGCCGCCCCCGCCCCCGGCCGTACCGCCAGCAGCCGCTGCACGCGTCTGATGGAGACGAGAGAGTCTACCAGACCGTTCAGCGCCCACGGGTAGGCGTTGATCGGTCCCTTCAGCATGTTCAGCAGCGCGATCGTCGTGAACACCTGGCCAACAGGAGCACACGGTCATCATATGATGTGGAGGTGCAGTGAAGTTGAGGAGATGAGTTGCAAAGTCAATCACAAACGATGAGAGGATAAATATCATACAACACAATCCCATGTCAAAACAGTTAATAAAACAGACATAAAACCCTCCAAAAGAGAACCAAACAGGGTAGAGGTCATCTGCAAAAGAGTATGACTGTAATTCAGTCAGTCAGAGTCGGAGTAAGTCAGTACGTTTGAGTCAGAATAAGTAAGTCAGAGCTATTGTGACGTAGTACATCAGCACTCAGCAGTGACTCGGGTCCATCAGAGAGCGCAGGGTAACAGAACAACTGAGAGCGTACCGTGGCGGCTGTCAGCCTGTTCCCCAGCAGCACGTAGGTGCCGAACGTTAGCAGGCACATCAGCACGGGCGTCGTGGCCCAGAAGAAGACGCACCACGCGTCCAGGTACTTCTGCTTCTTCAGGAAGCGGACCTCCTCGGCACGCCGGACTGGGGGGAGGGGAGGGGGAGGGGTGTCACAGCGGCAACGAGGTATAACACACAGCGACGGACACACTGTGAGATGGGCTACTTGATACAACATCGGAAACGGCTAACAGAAGAGCTATGCGTTAGCGTTGCACGGTTTCAGCGTCGAAGATTTCCTCTGGGAGGTCGCTAGGCCAAAGTTAGGCCGGTCATTTTTTGTCTTTCCAAACATTTTCGTCTATGTAGCCCAAACGGCTGGACGTATTTCGACACAAGTTGCACCGCTCGATGCGCCGATTCGGGTGACGAAAGTAGGTGCCAGTCGCAGATCAATCGGTGGACATGGGCTGCTTATCCCACATCGAAGACGGCTTTATTGACCAGCTGCACATACAATGGGTGCACTGGGTACATACACTCTTGGCATGTACCCAGTGCCCTTTGTCGTAGCGGTTCAGTCACGCCTTCCATAACGCAGTAAATCGGTACGCCGCTGCATTAGGAAACACCACGTCAATTTTTTGTAAATAGGTCAAACTGAACTGACACATATCACATGACATGATGAAAGGAAGCAAAAGTTTGCCTTTGCTGTATCATAAGACAAGAAGAAGCACCATAGGAATAGGAACAGTAAGCCCTCTGAGTCATACCAGCACCATGAAGCACATCTTCATTGGCGATGATTTTGCCAATGTGTAGCTTCTAAATTTTAGCTGTAGTGACACAAACATTCAACTATTCTCTGCAAAAGCCCAATAACTGATCTCACTTCACAGATCAAGCATAGTTTAAATGTTCAAAGCATGCCAACCAACATAGTGTCTGCTTCACCCCACGCGGGTGGGTGAATTGAGACAACAAAAAATATGCTATATAATGAGACATGCAACATATTAAATGAATTAAAACCACTCTAGACTAATAGTATTTCCTGAGATTTAGCATTTGGTGTATAAATCAACCCCATTGAGGCGATTAGCGAAAAGTAACAACGATATAAGGCAAAAAGGTGTCTCTCTTCACCCATTGTACTGCACTGAGAGTTTGACACCTCCGGCTCCATATGACAGAGTGACAGCCAGAGCCTGTCTCCGGTTCGTCTGTCAC
>VOPJ01009314.1:0-47896 GCA_014673585.1 Semibalanus balanoides
GCCGACCGACGCGCACCACCACAATTATACGTCTCACTGCACTCGGGCTGAATGGTCGGAAACGGTCGGAACGGCAGACGATATTCCCGTCGGTGCAGGTCAAAGACGACGGGCGCCTAAAATGGACAATACTTGAGATTGGAGAGTAAAACAGAAGCGCATCCCGCTGTGAATTCAGTGAACTGATCCGCCCGGCGATCGTTTATGGCTAACGGCCGGCGGATTAACAGCGACACAAGCACGACTCATTTATCATTAGCGTGCGTTAAACTCGCATTAATAGGGAGGAACATGGGTGAGTGTCGGCTACGACTGCCTGGGTGGCCTGCGATGATTTTAACCCCCACTGCCGAGTTCTATGGAATTAAGCTTCTCAGTCAGGAGGAACCTAAGATAACACATCACTGCAGTGTCACAGCTGACGTCACACGTCTACCATGAGTCGCACATCGCCGGGTCCCGCGTCATCGCAGAGAAATTTGGCCATTATAACTGCAGACACGAATGGTTTTAGACGAGCCAATTAGCACAAATTCGGCTGGAGCGGTTCTACGGTTCCTTTCCTCGTAAGACACAAGTTTTTGGGTCTGGGTGCCAGGTGTGGCACTAAGGCCCATGACACGTCATGTGCCGCAGTCCTGAATCGTATTCTCCGCACTGGACTCTCACTATTGTAAGCATTGGTTCGCGACATAATAAGATAGAGAAGTTTGTCATGATGAAACAGGTCACAAAATACAGAGACCCACGGCAACGTATGATGCTGAGTATTATTCACTGGAGGTGGCCATGACCAAAATACGGTCAGTAATATTCGTAGACACGCGAAAATAATGTAAACAGAAACAGTTCAAAGGCTAATGTCTTTGAAATGATTCGTGGAGTGTGGTTAGTGGCCGCTGGCCAGGCGTGTGCTCTTGTATACGCTTCCGCCTCGCCAGCAGCCGCTAACCACCAGGGCATCCTAAATCAATCAAAGACCATCCTAGCATCTCTATGATCCTAGCCACATTTTATCAGCAATCTGAACCAATTTTTCCCTCTACTCCTCGTCACTACAGCCGCCACGGCTCCAGCCCGGCGAGTCCCAGTGCGGCTGCACGGGACGGTGGACTATCTAATATAACGCAGCGCGGCGGGGGGGGGGGGGGGGCTGAGTGTGTGTGAGTGTGTGGTGATCTGACTGACTGCCGACCTGCTCCGGTACCGTCCGGGGGCCTCTGTCGTGACTGGAGTATACAGAACGCTGTGTGCACACTGGAGAGGAAGGCCTGAGGCGCTGTGTGCAAAGGTAAGCTGAGTTCAGAGGCTATGAGGGAGGCAGGCGAGCGTTAGAGGCTATAATTGGTGTGGTGTAGGGTGTGTATGTGTGTGATTAGATATGTGCGTTGTGCGAGGTGTATGTGGGAAGGTGGATTATGAGTGGGCGCATTGGAGGGGTGAATGCGTTGTATACGGGTAAATATGATATATTCCCGCGTGGGCATTCGTCAAGTTGATCCAGATTGCGTGTGGAGCAGGTATGCGATGTATGTCGAAGTGTGTGCGTATTGTATGGAGGGTAAATAAATTATGCATGAGGAACTGAAGTGAGATTATAAGTAACATGTGGGGTGACAGAAAATGAAAGGTGCTAAGGACGAGGATACACTATCACCCGCACCGGGTATGAGTATTGACAACGCGGTGACACAAACAACCAAGCGTCTATGATTGGCAGCCGACTCAGCGGCACATGCATGCAAATCTCTTGTTGTCGTCATATCACATAAAACGCATCTCCAACCCCAAATGCAGTCAGCTCATAGTGTCCAAATTCAGCCTGTTGGGTGCGATATTTTTGGGAAATTAGAATCGGCTCCGTTGATACTAGGTCGTAGCTTAAATACTCTTGTTATTTGCAAATTTAGCCCGTGTTGTACTTCGCATATTGTGTAATAAATTCAGCCGAATTTTGTGATTGGGCGACTTTGCTAGATCAGGTTCCACGCTAAGCAGAGCTAGTTGCCGGGCGGCCCTGACCACGACAAACCGATCTGGCAATTTCTGGTCGCAGGACAAATTAAGGCTGTGTTCTGAGTTCTGACCTGTCAATTCCCGCGGGGATTCCGGGGATCGGTAAAAAAGTGCTTTCTACCGATTCCCGTAGCAAAGAGTTAACAGGAATACCAATGTATGAGTACATTGCTGAACTGCAGTAGAGTAGAATGCCCGCCGGGAATTCCAGGGATTCCCGCCGGGAATGTGACGTTCAGAACACAGCCAAGTAGTGTCGAAAGTTTAACGAGCCTGACCTGACGTCTGAAAACTGCTCGACCCGCCCCCTGGCGTCACCACCAGCTGACCTTGAACGCGGCTGCCGCCTCCGGCCGCAGGTCACTTCAGTCAGGAGCAAATAGCGAGCGCCGAAGCGACTCGAAATCAGCACGGCACCCTGGGCGAAATGAGTAGCCCAGCGCTCTCCCGACTGGGCAGCATGGGGGAACCGCTCGGCGCACTGAGTGCGAGTTCAGGATCGGACAAGACCCTCAGTCCCCAGTATTCCCTGGGTAAGATCTGCATCGAAAGTAACCAATAAGCTAAGGGAAATGTCACCATGGGCTCTGGTCTCAGAATTACCAAAGCGATGACCGCTATCGTGAACCGCTGTCAAGTTCCCTCAGCGTACTGAGCTATGGGCAACTTCACCACCCAAGCCGGACCACCACGAGCCGACTGCATCCGGGAATCTCACACCACGCGACCCGCACGACCCTGCTCGGCGGCCGGCCCCTGGCGGCGGTCACTCGGCGCGCCGCCGCCAGGTGTCACTGTGATCGCGCCGCGCGGTGCCGTCGACAGACGTCCGTCACTGCCATACCAGCGCCAGAGTCCAGGCTGCCAGCAGGCCGGTGGCGGCGGTGTTGCCTCTCAGAGAGCTGCCGCCACACTGCAGACCGTCGCCGTAGTACCGCACCGAGGTCGGCACCGGCCGGTCCGGCTTACACTGCATCTCCTGCGACAGACACAGACACCGGGTCAGGTGGCAGGTGATGATGGTCAGGCTGAGGGGCGGCAACTGCTGCTCTGGTCAGGTGGCAGGTGATGATGGTCAGGCTGAGGGGCGGCAACTGCTGCTCTGGTCAGGTGGCAGGTGATGATGGTCAGAGTCTTGAATTGGGATTTGGAAATTTGGAAAATGAATTTGGGACCGCAGCTGCTCTGGCCAAATGACGCACTACACAGCTGTATACAGATTACACAGGAGGGAGCTCACCGGTGGGAGAACGAGTGTGTGAGGAAATTTGCGACGATCCGTTGAAATAAGTCGAATTCCGATCGTACTGCTATCATTATTGTGCCCACTCTCGCGATTGCGTGCGGCTGTTTGGGTGCCGCACCGAATCAGGCCAGCCTGTCACACCTTGCCACTCGACTCACCTGGCGAACAGAGAGCAGCGTGTGGCTCGTCCAAACCCGGACACCACAGCCGACCGTGACATGGACCGCGGCACTCGGAGAGACACTCCCAGCCGCTGTCACTCACCGGGCAGATCTGGGAGCACTTGGGGCAGCGGATGGCGCCGACGTGCAGCCACGAGTTGGACAGTAGACTGATGTCAATCTCCTGGCCCTCTTGGAAGCACGTGTACGTGTGGTTCGTCACCGTCACGTGCACCCTGGAGCGGCACGACGCGGGACATTGGGTCAGACGTGGAGTTATCGCTCGGCTGCGACCCGACGACACTCAACGATTAATCACATATTGATGGAGGTTTGTATGCGACTTAGGTCTCCCTATTTCTGCTTTAACTGTAGTGTTGCGAAGCCAAATACATATATTCAATATAATTAAGAACGAAACACATTCGGAAACAATCCAACACAAACCAAATAGAATGGTCGAGGATCCCGTACCATGAATACATTCGCTTTGTTTGCTGTGCCCCGCTCTGCCCGGTGCTTGTATTTCCCGGCCCTCACCTTACCGGCCAGGCAGGCGTGCTGATAACACCCGGAGCCCCAGTGTTGCCACTGGCGCACCTTGTGACACGTGCGCTCCTCCCAGAGCCGCGTGTGCTCGAAACACTTGCTGTTGGGCGCGTACTCCTCCAGCGCGAAGTTCCGGTCCTCGTCTGTCGGAGGCGGGAGAGCCGGAAAGTGAGGTGCTAAGTCTATTTTACCCTCGACAGCACACATTGACAAGGGTGTTTAGTGGAGGATGAATGGTGACGACTTGAGGTTTTTAGGCGGACCGACAACAGAAAGTCACATGCACGCCACACATTGGAGAATGAAGCAATGACGTGGTAAGCCTATTGATCCACTCTTCTCGACCAAAGTGGATTTGGATGTCACTATCAGGGTAGTAAATCACCTGGTAATATGCCGACATATGGTCCGCTTTCTCCGACCGACATTTGGTCTGCAAAAAAATG
Organism: Semibalanus balanoides; assembly: GCA_014673585.1. Classification (NCBI taxonomy): domain Eukaryota; kingdom Metazoa; phylum Arthropoda; class Thecostraca; order Balanomorpha; family Balanidae; genus Semibalanus; species Semibalanus balanoides. The sequence continues at coordinate 4,419 of VOPJ01009314.1, forward strand.
TTGAAGATATTTGTGAAGATTACGCAAAAGATCATTACATTCTGTTTTAATTCTAAAAAACCCGTTTTGGTTTGGGCATGGTCATCCGGGTTACCTCTGCTCCAAGAAATTTCGACAACATGAATTCTTCCTCCGATCAACACTTTTGCGGTTATGCGCTTAAATTTTGTTGATTAATTTAAATATCTATGGTTATCAAAATTTCCACAATGCAAATACCGAGCCCGATGGATTGGAAAATTCGCAACAATATCGAGCATTATGTTGCAAGGGCCAACTCACTGCTAATCAGGCGCAAATTCGCTATGTGCACCTAATCTCGGATTAAGAGATACTGTACATATCTTATCTGCTCAAACGTCAGATTGCATGACATCTTATGGCATTACAGCATATGGCTCTGTCTAGCAAAATTTTCCAAGGTGTGCTTACAACACCCTGCTAGAATGTTCTTTGGCTACGATAGAGGTATCCTTCAGTGCCTCTCAATAAGGTTTGTACCACCCGAGCGCATCCACGGCTATGATGCGATGTTACCGCAAATCTGTGTGGAGCTTTGTGTCGGTTATGACGAAGTCTGACAAATCATATAATAATCAATTGTTTTATTCCAGCCGACCCTGACATGGCCTGCACTTCCCTCGATCAAGGAAAGTATGGTCTAGAGGGCGTTATATGGCTGTTGAGGTTGAATCCGCTGTTAAATCTGTGAGTGTGTGTGTGTGTTTTTTTTTCTTCAATGGATCCTAGAGTCTGACAATAAAGGGCTCTCTCTCTCTCTCATCTTCTATTGGTAAATAAAGCTGAGTAACAGACGATTACATCACCTAGCAGTCGATAAGCAAGTACGGTTGTTAAAGAAGGTGGAGTATTTATGGGCTGGGAGCACCCCACATGTGTAAAGACTTATGGTGTCAATGATGTCTGCTGTGCGGCGCAGAGCTCGCATGCTGGTGGTGTGATTAAACCGAACCCAATGATTATGGGAATGATCGAAACTAACCTGGATTATTCTCGGAGAAGGCGCAGTGTGAGCCGCGGACGATGACGTTGTTGGATTTCCATGTGAACTCCTGGATGTAGGGGCAGTAGTCAGCCAGGATCACCGATCCACCGTAGTAACCCGCCCTGGACGCAGGCACCTGCGGCACCTGGTCAAAGTTCTGGTACCTGAAACGGCCGCCAGATGGTAAGCTGGTCAGCACTTACGTCAGAGTATATTATGTCAGTGTCAGTTAACCGAAGTTGTAGCACTTACTGGCTTCTGGCCGGCGCCATCAGGCCACGAAGTCAGAAAGATCGATAAAATTGCTGTGCAGAAAAGCAGGAACGTCCAAGAAAAAGTACAGAACAACTCTCAGTCGATGGGTTCATAAAACCAGACAATATTCGTTTAGCCTCACCAATTGTTCTGATTATTTATCTGCCACCGCATTGTAAGTACGTTTGACGTAAGTGGGGCTACTTAACGCCCGATCCAACATGACTGACCTGGCCGGTAGCCGGTCCGGGTACTTGACCAGGTTACAGAGCGCCACCGAGTTACGGTCCTCGGTACACTCCGTCTCCAGCGGGTCTCGCTTCACCTTGTTACAGAACGGGTGCGGCGACAGGTTCCTGTAAGATACGAACAGAACGGGTATGGAGACTGATAAGACACAAGTCGAACGTGTTGCATTCTCATTCAGTCATCATCATCATCATGTTTGAGAGTTGTTGTATTTAACGTAAAGGGGTCACATGGGAAAGGGATGGGGGACTCCTGCCATACCTAATTAATGGGTGGGGAACTGAAAAAAAAAATCATCATCACGCCAGTCCTGCATTTAACTCTGGAAGCCCCCCATGCACGCCAATGATCAGGAGCCCGTTTGGTCGTACCCCTTTCACACGCCGGTGATCTGTACCTCCCGCCAGCCCCTCTGCAAAAACCCGGCTGACCTGGCGGCGCGCATCTCCGCCATCCAGTGTTTGCCAGCTTGTTCAGGCGAGACTGGCGAGCCGGAGGCCCCGATTCCCCAGCTGAGCGGTCTGCGCAAGGTCGTAGTTGGGCAGGTACCCACGCCGTGTCCCTCCATCAGAGCCAGCGGTCAGACGAGAGTACACGGGTCTGTGTGTGGTCGCGCCCTGTCATCGGCCTCGTTCGCCGGCGGGAGAAGGGGCGTTACAAGACTGCCGGGCGGAGAGGGGAGGGATTTACAGACTGCGGTGGCCGGGAGGGCGTTAAGGACTGCCGGCGGAGAGGGGGTAACAGGACTGCCGGCGGGAGGGGCGTTAACAGGACTGCCGGCGGAGAGGGGTTTACAGGACTGCCAGGGCGGTGGAAGGGGCGTCTGCAAAGGTATCTGGCCGGCGGAGAGGGGGCGTTAATGGACTGTGGCCGGGCGGAGAGGGGCGTTAAGAGACGCCGGGTCGGGAGGGTTACATAGACTGTCTGGCGGAGAAGGGGGTAAACAAGACTGTCTACAGAGGAGGGGCGTTAACAAGATGCCGCTGGCGGAGGAGAGGGTTACAAGACGCCTCGGAGAGGGGGCTACCACAGACTGTCTGCAGAAGAGAGAGAGGCTAACAAGACTGTCTGGACAGAGAGGGGGCGTTACAAGACTGCGGGCGGAGAAAGGGGGGCAACAAGAGTGTGTGGGGCGAGAGGGGAGAGGCCGCGTTTTACAAAAATGCTGGCGGAGAGGGAGCTGGATGGGGGCACAATACTGGAAGCGGGAGAGGGGGCGGGGAGGGACAGGGCAGGGAGCGGGAGACAAGCAGGGCTGATAATTGGCTGTGCGACAACTGGGGCGCGAGTCAGAAGAGGGGGCTGCAGAGGGGCGCCCGGTCGCGGGTGGGGACCGGGCCGTGTTTTGGCCTCCCCCAAACTGCTCGCGCCGGCTTGGGGAGGTCCAAAGCACGGCCTCGACCCCGACGAGGCCCGAGCGGGCGCTGGGGGAGATTGCGCCCCTCTGCAGCCCCGCCCGTTCCTGGTTGTTATTCTTCCGCCCCAGTTGGTGCACAACACAGCTGGGGCAGACGCAGAGGGATGATATTACGGCAGACGCAACACTGCTGACAAACTTGGCACGGACAGAGCTGCTGACACACCACTGCTCTTCTTGTCCATTGGCTGACTACAAATCAAGAGCATCCCCCAGTTCTGACCCACCTCGAACAGGCGTTTCTCCCAGTGCGTGAGGGCCGTGCCCTCCTCTCCCTGGTCTTCCAGTTCTGCCCCCTCCAGCTCTGGACAGTCAAAATGCCGCCGCACCTGCCAAGAAGCATCAACATTCACTAGAGAATAACGACAAGTATGATATTCGATAAGGTGTGGTCAAATGATCGAAATGGGGCTCGACCGCTATACCATTGAGTGAGATGTCAACACGTTTAATTCCTTTGCCATATATATATACATAATGCGTGAGTCGAGCCATCAAATGAGCAAGATTCAAGATGTATCATCCGTCATCAAATTCAGCAATCACAGACTGATTAAATCATCCCCAAGACGTCCTTTTTCTTCAAGGGCCAGCTTAAAAGTGACAGCCTTGGGACAGACATCTCCCGTCTGTGCCAATACCGGGCAGATGTGAATGTGACAGAACCGTACCTCCTCGACGACGCGAGGAGTGACAACCATCTGGACAGTGCGCGTGATACCGGGCAGATGGGAATGTGACAGAACCGTACCTCCTCGACGACGCGAGGAGTGACGACCATCTGGACAGTGCGCGTGACGTTCCCCTCTGCGGTCAGCCAACCAGGACGCTGGAACGTCTTGATGATCCGGTCCGACCACTGGCGGGCCTGCAGGCTGCGGCAGATACACAGATAGACGCCGGTCAGCCGGGGGGGGGGAGGACCACTGGCAGGCCTGCAGGCTGCGGCAGATACACAGATAAACGCCGGTCAGCCAGGGAGAGAGGGGGCAATGTATCGCTTTCGGTCCGACAAGCATAATAATTGTACGACGGTAAGGTGCGTTCATGAACCTGTTTCGGACACACATAAACATCTCCATACACACATAACGAGAGGTAGTCTCACGACACAGAGTGAACTGAAGGACTGCCTACTTCAGCGATGTCCCGACAACACAAACGTGTCAAACAGCAGCTGCAGTTGAAACTGAGCACGGTATACGTAACAGAATGTACTCACCTCGAATTGCCTTCGACTAACTGTCGGAGGCTTTTCAGGACTTGGTCAGGAGGAAGGTATCGGGAGCTGAGACAGCGGACAACAGTCAGCGTCAGGTAGTAACATCAACTTCAACTACCGCAAAATGCGCTCCACGATTATCCACAGATGCAAAGTCAAGGACGGTGTCTTAATTTCAATTCTTGTGTAGACCAGGCTCTGACTTGGATCGAATCGGATAAGTTTTGGCAAACTTAGCTAATGAGCGGCGATTTCAATCGTTGCTTGGATTTGAGTCTCACGTAATGCAAAGCTGGTTGTCTAAGCTACCTGTATTGAACGCGCTCACTCCACCACCTTCCGCTGGAGTCCAACAAACGTGAGCTAACGTCAGCTGAGCCGCACCCAGTGTTGTGAAAGGGCGGCAAGTTCAATAGGCTTACTTCGAATGTTATACAATAATTACCTAGAAGCAAGAGCTTTAGATTATCGCTCACACAAAAAGGCAACATAGTTTGTATGATATCGTAAGCTATAATCTGGCAAGGAAGGATAATATCCCGTGCAACGGGCTTTGTGCAGAAAGCCGGATAATATGAGCTAATAAGCATTAAGCATCATATAAAGAGCCTTACATGATTTCCGTTAAAAATTAGATAGATAATGTATCGCACGTAATGTATATTGCTTAACCAACGCGATAGAATGTTGCTAAAACAAATGGACAAAATCAACCCCATTCATATTTTGTTCTGCCGCGAGCAATGCATCAATAAAATCCAGCCACGAGTACTTTAACATGACTTTCGGCAAACAAGACGGTAGTTCGCAAATATTCATCAAAATGCATTATTACAAACAAATCGCTCGTGTTGTTTGAAATTCATCTCGAGCAAACTGCTTCCTTGCATATCTTCGTGAAAGAACAAAACGGGCGGATGAACGTAACAACACACAATGTCCGCATGTTCGGTGCAGACAAATACAAGTTATCATCCTCAATAAGGTCGAACATCCAGCAGTTTGCCACACCGTACGACAGGCCCAGATCTCGTACTCTCGCCGGGAGGACGTGAAGCTAGCTGAGTAGCGGTACTCACGCCGGGTTCAGCAGAGGTTTGCCAGTCTCGCCGCGAGGCGTCAGCGGTTCGCCCTGCTTGTCGCGGAAGAACGCGTACAGGCTGACGGAGAAGCCGAGCGCGTGCAGAATCTCGTGCTTCACCGTCGAGATGAGCGTCTGCAGCTCCTGCTGCTTGGTAGATATGCTGCTGGGACACAGGTTGGCGTGCCCAGCAATCGGCCTGACAACAAAGGTCAGATGCAGGTCAGATGCAGGTCAGATATAGGTCAGATGCAGGTCAGATATAGGTCAGACGCATATCAGATGCAGGTCAGATACTGGTCAGATACAGGTCAGATGCAGGTCAGATACTGGTCAGATACAAACCTAGGATACATACAGACACGCATCAGCCACACCAGGTAATAGGCATACATCAAACACACGTCACAGGCTTCTGATACGCTGGCTGACCTGTCGAGGGCGGCCTCCTGCTGGCAGTACTGACCTGTCGAGGGCAGCTGACCTGTCGAGGGCGGCCTCCTGCTGGCAGTGGGCGGCGTACTGACCTGTCGAGGGCGGCCTCCTGCTGGCAGTGGGCGGCGTACTGACCTGTCGAGGGCAGCCTCCTGCTGACAGTACTGACCTGTCGAGTGCGGCCTCCTGCTGGCAGTACTGACCTGTCGAGGGCAGCCTCCTGCTGACACTACTGACCTGTCGAGGGCAGCCTCCTGCTGGCAGTACTGACCTGTCGAGGGCGGCCTCCATGCTTGGCAGTGGGCGGAGACGCCGTACTGGACCATGCTCGAGGGCGGCCTCTGCGGCAGTACTGACCTGTCGAGGGCGGCCTCCTCTGCTGGCAAGTAACTGACCTGTCCGAGGGCGGCCTCCTGCTGGCAAGTACTGACCGTCGGAGGGCGGCCTCCTGTGGGTTTGCGCAGTACTGACCTTCAGAGAGTTCAGTCCCTGCGTGCAGTACTGACCTGTCGAGGGCTGGCCTCCTGCTGGGCATGTGGGCGGTCGTTACTGATTTCCTTTGTCAGAGGACAAGCCCCTGCTTGGCCAAGTTACTGACCTGTCTTGGGGCGGCCTCCTGGCTGGCAGTGGGTCGGGCTCGCCATACTGACCTCAGTCGAGGGCAGACCTCCTGCTTGCAGTGGCGGTTGCAGTACTGATTGTCGAGGGCGGCCTCCTGCTAGGCACCGTGGGAGCGGCGTAGCTGACCTGTCGAGGGCGGCCTTTCACTTGCTGCAGTGGGAGGCAACCACTGACCTGGTCAGAGAGGGCGGAGCCTCCTGACTGGGCAGTGGGCGGCCTAGCATCACGTACTGACCGTGCGAGGGCGGGCCTTCCGCTGCACACTGACCTGTCGAGGGCGGCCTTCCTGCTGGCAGTACCGTGACTGTCGAGCGGCAGCCTCCGTGCTAGGCAGTACTGACTGTCGAGGGCTGGCCTCCTTGCTGCAGTAGCATGAGCCTAGTTCGAGGGCGGCCTGCCTGGCTGCTCTGGCAGTACTGACCTGTCGAGAGGCGGCCGTCCTGCTGGCAGTACTGACCTGTCGAGGGCGGCCTCCTGCTGGCAGTGGGCGGCGTACTGACCTGTCGAGGGCGGCCTCCTGCTATCACCACTGACCTGTCGAGGGCGGCCTCCTGCTGGCAGTACTGACCTGTCGAGGTCAGCCTCCTGCTGGCAGTACTTACCTGTCGAGGGCAGCCTCCTGCTGGCAGTACTGACCTGTCGAGGGCAGCCTCCTGCTGGCAGTACTGACCTGTCGAGGGCAGCCTTCCTGGCTGCTAGTACTGACCTGTCGAGGTGGCAGCTTCCTTGAGCTGGGCACAGTAGCTGACCGTGTCGAGCCGGCAGCCTCCTGAGCTGGAGGTAACTGACTGTGAGGGCGGCCTCCTGCTGCAAGTGCGGGCGGCAGTACTGGACCTGTCGAGGGCAGCCTCCTGCTGACAGTACTGACCTGTCGAGTGCGGCCTCCTGCTGGCAGTGGGCGGCGTACGCCACCGTCATGCCGCGGTGACACCGGTCCGTCTCCAGAGCAGAGATGTAGAACACAAAGTCGGCGCCCGTCAGACCGTCACCGGTGGCCTCCTCCGCCACGTGACAGTCCCGGCCGAACCCGTTACACACGCGACACGCCTGCGGGGAACCACGCACGTCAGCAGGACAGTGGACACGATGTCAGACGAGGTGTCGGCGCGCCCTTAAACCCCAATAAACAAACAATAAGCGATGTCAGACGCCCGGTGACAGAAGGCTGGCTGACTCCCCAAAGATGTTAAGAACGTGTCTCTGAAGGAGGTCGATAAAGTAATGATACGTTTGCTTACGGTGAAACGTTACGACACGTCTAGAAATCAAGATAAACGCGACACTACGCACACAGTGGTGAGACGTAATACAATACATTATATTAAGACTTAAGCATTAGCTTTTAATGATGATATCCATCACTGTAACTGATATGAAGTCCAGTACGGACAATAGAGTTCGACTGCTCAAACCATGGTCTGCACAAGCATCGACAGCGTACAACATGCAACTTCCATACGTGGGCAAATCAACAATATACAGATCACCTGCACGGAGGCCGCTGAAATTATTATTGAAATACAGTTTTCGTCCCGTTCCATTCCATTTTTTTTTTTTCCCCGATCCAATTCCGTCCCGATCCGTTCCGTTCCGTCCCGTTCCCGGTTCCGTCCCGTTCCGTCCCGTCCTTCCCGTTCCGTCCCGTTCCGTCCCGTTCCGTTTCCCGTCCCGTCCCGTTTCCGTTCCGTCCCGTTCCGTCCCGTTCCGTCCCGTTCCCGTCCCGTCCCCGTCCGTTCGTCCCGTTCCGTCCCGTTCCGTTCCCGTTCCGTTCCGTCCCGTTACCGTTACCCGTTCCGTTCCCGTTCCTTCCACGTCCCGTTCCGTCCCCGTTCCGTCCCGTTCCGGTCCCGTTCCGTCCCGTTCCGTCCCGTTCCGTCCCGATTCCGTTCCCGTTTCCGTCCCGTTCCGTCCCGTTTCCGTCCCGTTCGTCCCGTTCCGTCCCGTTCCGTCCCGTTTCCGTCCCGTCCGTCCGTTCCGTCCCGTTTCCGTCCAGGTCCCGTCCGTCCCGTCCCGTCCCGCCCCCATTTCCGTCCCGTTCCGTCCCGTTCCGTCCCGTTCCGTCCCGTTCCGTCCCGTTCCGTTCCGTCCCGTTCCGTCCAGTTCCTCACCTGTAGATGGTCTTGGGGAACGGCCACTTCTCCACACATAGTAACATTTCCACACTCACTCTTGCAGTAAGGCATTGGATCGCCTCTCTTGTAAAACACTTTATTATCGAGACACTTCCTGTAAAAGGGAGAAGGATGTTATTTATAATATAGTAAAATACACACACACATACACGCACGCACGCACGCCCGAAGCCGAAGCCGAAGCTGAGCCCAAGCCGAGCCCAAGCCGAGCCCAAGCCGAGCCCAAGCCAAGCCCAAGCCGAGCCCAAGCCGAGCTTAGCCCAGCCCAGCCCAGCCGAAGCAAAGTAGAAATATCCAACTTCTTCGGCATGCAATTCACAACTCTCCATTTCCGTTAAGTTGTCGTTGATTTCATTCTGCTGGCGGCCAGGCTCCCAACAGTGTAGCATTACATACGGAATTATTGCACATGTTTGCACGCGATGCACGCGATGGGATTCCATATTTAGTGTGCCGAATTGGTACTCAATTGCATTTTGTTTATACTGAAAATGTATTGTATCAAAGGATTTGCTTTTATTACAGGGACGTAGCCAAGGGGGGGCACGGGGGACATGCCCCCCCCCCCCTGAGCGAAATAAATTCACACGTAGTTAGAATGAGATTCTCTGAAAACCCGGACCCCCCCCCCCCCCCGGTCAGAACATATGGCTGAGGAGCAAATGTGAATTTCACACTAGATAGAATGAGATTTTAGGAGCAAAATGTGACTTTTTCCGACGTGGCCCCCCCCCCCTGAGCAAAATCCTGGCTACGTGCCTGTTTTAGTATGAGAGTCTTCATTACATTATCTATATCATGTGAAATCGCAAGACAACGGAACTAGCTCCAAGAACGTTACAGGGACCTCCCTTTAAACCCTTTAAATAGCCCAAAGAATGTCAATCAAAAGTGACTCCAATCGTTCTGCAAAGCGGGGGAACTACAGCATCTAGGAAGCGGCTCTTTATCTGGACAGGGAAAATGCGGCCGGCAGCACGACTGTGACAGAGAGAGAGCCGATTAAAGGTACAGAACCCCTTCCCTCCGTCCCGACAGGAGCTGGGATACGAAGAGGGCGGCTCAAAAGCAGACACATAATATGAAATCGTTGGAAGCTCTGTCATGCACGATAGGCCAACTATTTCCATGAAAGGCAGCACATAAAGATACGGTACCATGCATTAGCTCTTAGCATAGCGGTCTCAGATTCAATTAATTTAGAACAATACATTCCGAATTTAAAGTCATACAATTTTTGTTTATTCCATCAAGACACGCATCAGCAACTTGAACTTACCTATTTAGTCTGATGACATTTTCCACCCTTCTGACGCGCAGCGCCTTCTCCCAATATTGTACCGCCTGTGGCAGCACTGTATTCTGCAGAACAGACACACACACACATACATACATACACAGGGTCAGAGACAGACGATAACAAGTATACACCGCAAGCAGCAGAACAGGCACACACACACACACACACACACACACACACACACACACACACACACACACACACACACACATAGGGTCTGAGACACAATGAAACAGGATGGTGATAATTATCAGTATGATAAGCATGTGTCTGAGGCACGACAGATCGATCACGAGGTGCATTATGCCGCGTGAGATATCCGAGGACAATCTCAGCGATATTACAGGTGAATGCCATGGGAACGGAGGGCTTTTCGAAGAGTAGCGGACAGCGGTCGGTCTGGCCTTGTTGTCCGCTCATGTAGCATACTTTCTCAATCGACTTCGAGTGGTTATGCCAGCACGGCGACTACCCGACAAATGGAACAGAAGGAGGTTCGGCAGAGAACGGAACGGTCGACAAGACATGAAATTAAACAGAGCAAGATTTGCAAGAAGCATGGCAGATGTCAAAGCCATGGGTGTAACTTTAATGCAAAGGGGGTTGTAGCTACAACCCCAATCATTCTGGAATTTAACACTACGCCTATGACGAGATGTGGTACAAATGGGCTCCTAACAACGAAGTGCAACCCCAATGAATTTAAAAAACTTACGCTTCTGGTCAAAGCATATGGCGACGGTGTATATACTTATATACCTATATACCTATATACCTAGTATATACCTACCGCACATGTAGGGGTTTGGGATAGGACAAGTATGCCACTCTAGTCCAGGATTGAGGGTATCATGGTAATTGGTATGACACCGCACCGGGCAAGTCAGAGGGCAGCGCAGGTTTGGGAGATCTGATAGAACTGTAATATAGTGGTAAACTCTAGAGAACAGAACAAAGAACACGGAAAACCTTCGGGCACAATAGATCAGAGAGATGAGAGTTCAACACAGTGTTGGACAAAGAAAACAAGGATAGTATTAACGACAGGCAGAAACGCGGCAAACTTAGGGCTGAGCAGATAGCGGTACAATAGATTGATGGGAGAATGGTAGATGATAGACATACTTGTTTGGGTGGAACGAAATATGGGGTCTTGGGGTAGAATACTGTTATCGCGAGTGTCTACTTTAGTGGCAGCTACAAAATCCTTTTTTATTTTAACTGTGCTTCAATGTTCTTATAGAGTGTATTGTCGGTAAACATGTATGTATATTTAGCCTATTGGTAACTATACTGTGACTTCACCTGTCAGTTGGGGCAACCCTGTTGGTGATATGTTTAACAAAATACAAAATACAAATACAATCCACTTGTAGACGGGCGATAATACATTTGCACTTCCTACATTGGAATCTTTATAAAAATCCAACCCTACCCCTAAAACACACTATACCATCACCATTGTCGATTTTAACACACAATATCCTCCGGAAAGTATATACTTAAATATAAAATACGCATGGCTATACTTACATTAATGAGATCGAACTTCTTCTTGCTTAACCTGCGAAAGAGAACAAAAGCAGTACGTGAGATTCGAAAATGACACATACACAAACTCCAATTTGCTTTTAACAAGAAAAGGAAAGTACACAAACTAATACGGTGTTTAAGTCATTGAATGATAGTCATTGAATAATTACGCGGTCGCACTCAAGGCCAGGTGACGTCAGCGAGCGGGGCAGACCGAGTCCATGTATGTCGGGCACGTACAACTTTCGTCTCTAAATTCTGCCGGCCAACAGGAATTGCGCGATCGGGTGGAGAGGTCAGGACCAGCGCAACAGGCTCTGCTTAGCGCGGGTCCTGACCTCGGGAAAGCCATCCATACAAAACATTCGGACTAAATATTAAAAAAAAATTATACACATATACCTAATGGCGTTAGGTGGGGCGTCATTTTGTAATCACTGAACACAACATAATATATATTATTATACTTATATAATTATATATTATATATATTTATATATATATATATATATATAGTATATATATTATTTATTTAATATATATATATATATATATTATATATATAATGATTTAATGTCAGTGACATTGGAAAGTAAACCATGATACTATATTTCCTAATGTACAAATAAAGCTGTCATATATAAACTTGCTGTTTAAAAATGTTAGAAATGTATTATGACAGCTATGGTGGTCGAATTGCATTGGAAAGATACGAGAGTCGAATAAGCTAGCTGGACATTATGGTCCCTATTCTCCCTTCACTGCCGAAGCATCCTTGAGCTACAAAATTGGCGAATAACGACCTGTCACGACCTTCAATAGTTGTAAACTTGCAAATGCAAGTCAAGCATAAAGAATGACATTAACTTTACCACCATGAACAACTGTATGCTGTCACCCTTGGTCAGGATTTTTTTATTATTAATAAATTTAGTCCGAATGCTTTGTATGGATGGCTTTCCGAGGTCAGGACCCGCGCTAAGCAGAGCTTGTGCGCTGCGTCCTGACCTCACCACCCGATCGCGCAAGTTCTGTTGGCTCGGCAGAATTGTAGAAGACGAAAGTTTTGACGTGCCCGACATTGACCTGGACCGTCCGCCCCGCTCAACCGACGTCACCTGGCCTTGAGTGCGACCGCTGCACCGACCGCAGGCCATCCCAGTCAGGAGCAAATAGCGAGCGCCGAAGCGACTCGAACCCGGGCTGCCAGTACCGGAATAGATCAGCAGTCCAGCGCTCTCCCACTGAGCTACAGGGGCGGACTAACGAAGACACCACATTAAAATGTATGTTGCCGATCTCATGGCCGCGGGGACAAGCTTGCGTGGGCCCAAACACACAAAAGCCAATGACACACGGTCCGAACTCAACTCATTGGCGCCGCATGGTGCAAAAACAGCGCACTGGCGCAGGATCTGAGCCGGGAGGCCAGCTGAGAGACCCGGTCCAATAAGCCTGTGAGATGGTGCGGCTTCGTGCTGTGTGAAGACGGACGGGCTGTGTGAAGGCGGAAGTGTCGGGATATTCGGTCGTGTGAAGGCGGAAGTGTCGGGATATTCGGTCGTGTGAAGGCGAATGTGTCGGCATATTCGGTCGTGTGAAGGCGGATGTGTCGGGATATTCGGTCGTGTGAAGGCGGATGTGTCGGGATATTCGGTCGTGTGAAGGCGGATGTGTCGGGATGTTCGGTCGTGGTGTGAACACGACCCAGCACTATGTGTATTATCAGCATAATGAAGAGTGAAAATAAAAAATCCCTCTGACATTCCGTGCGACCGTAAGCCGTACGCCGACATGACCCACTGAACTGGTCCGACATAAGCCGTACGCCGACATGACCCACTGAACTGGTCCGACATAAGCCAGACGCCGACATCATACATGACCCACTGAACTGGTCCGACATAAGCCGTACGCCGACATCATACATGACCCACTGAACTGGTCCGACATAAGCCAGTACGCCGACATCATACATGACCCACTGAACTGGTCCGACATAAGCCAGACGCCGACATCATACGCCGACATCATACATGACCCACTGAACTGGTCCGACATAAACCGTACGCCGACATCATACATGACCCACTGAACTGGTCCGACATAAGCCGTGCGCCGACCTGACCCACTGAACAGGAAAACACATACTGGGTGGTGGGCTCAGGGATTAACATTATGTTCTGCTAAGCAAAAAAACAAAAAACACGAAACACACTCAAATCAGACACTTTTGCAAAACAAAGCTCAACATAACCAGCATATCTTGATGAAGCCTAGGCCAGGCCTTCATGTTTTAATTATTCTTCTGGTATAAATGTACGATTCCGTGTCAAATTAGCTCGATGCGAGACGTTCAAAGTCGATTCATTAGTTTCCAGACGTTATTTTTCATATGAGCTAAGAGCAGACATAAGCTCGGATCCCAAAAACGGATCCCGGGATCTGATCTATGGGATCTAGATCCCGGATCCACTGGATCATATATGCCCGCTTCACAATTGATCATTGGATCCACTGAGATCATGAGATCCGTCTCAACATTGCCGACGGATCCCCGGGATCCGAGATCCGCAGTTTCCGCCATTTATGTTACAATTAATATATATATATTATTATATAATATATAAGTATATATTAATTATATAATATATCGTTTGAAAATGACCGATTTCTTACGGTTAGCCGAGTTTTCTTTGTACTTTCTCAATTGAGCCCGTTACACGTTTTTTTTCCAGTTCTCATCAGTTAGAGTAGCATGGCTCCCAATTAAAGTCATAATGCGCCAACCGTTTCGTCATTATTTCCATGACATTTTCAAGCATCTATACCATAACCGAATTATGCACTACATGTATGACCTAACTACAATCAAAGTACAAAAAGAAACTCGCCCAAACGTAAGAAATCGTCATTTTCAACGAACATGTCTTGAACGAGATTGCTTCCCAAAATTTATTATATATATATATATATATTATATATATATAATATATATAAGAAGATAATATAGTATATAATATTATATATATAAATATAATATATATTAAAATATATTCGGAACCCATATTTTAAGTAATGTGATACCTTTCAATTCGCTGCGAGATCCGTTTAGGATCAGATCTTATTTTCATTGATTATCATGGGAATCCAAAAATCCGTTGCCAAATTTATTCGAGAGGATCCACTGGGATCCAAGATTCACTGTTGTATTTTGTCGTGGGATCCATGGGATCATAGATCCAACATTGCGTTTTGTCGAGAGATCCTCTTGGATCATAGATCCTCATTCAGATCCATGCACATGTCTGGCTAAGAGTTTCGACTTTCTGAAATACGAGACGCTCTGATTTTTATTAAAGGTCATCTTTGATGGCCTAGATTCAATAAACGTGACCTTTAGTGAATAATAGGTCATCTCAGGCTTGCAGACTGTCAGTAACAAGTAAGCATGTCAATTTCCCTAATAAAAAATCTGAAATCTGACACTGGCAGCTTGCTGTAGAACGGCTTTGGTGAAGGAATACTTTTTATTTTTCTTGCAGCTTCCCTCTTGTACAGTTAAGTTTAAGATGTTATAGACCTGCGTCTTCCTAAAAAGTACACAAAACTTCTATGATTATGTTTCCTTCTTGGAACCCCACTCTGACTCCAATTCACAATCGAAATTGACAATTTCGCCCGACTCGACTAAGCAGGCCGAGATCAGAGCTGTGGAGTCGATAAGCTTCCGTCAACTAAGACTTTGACCGCGATAGAAAATCGATCTGACTCCAGCTGGAACGTCTCCGGCCAAACCGTCGACTCTAACCGACTCTGGGCCCGAGTTCCAGTTGCGACTCGACTCTGCAGTCCTGTCTTTCCGTGACAGAGCGTTCCGCCACCAGCCTCTACTCTGCAGCTGTGCTGCCGTGCCGGCGTATACTGCATATCATTACACCAAATGAGCCGTTTATCTAGAGATTGTGTGGTTGCGACGCCTGGAGCGGTGGTGCAACTTTTCGTCGGCAATCAAGTGACTGTGCAAACACAGGCGGTGGTTTGAAGGGGACAAACTGGCGGGGGATGCAGGTAATCACTACCTTCATCTTATGCTAAGGTATTCCGGTACGCTCCCAACCTCATGTCGGAAGGTGGTCGGGGGCTCGGACTCCTCAGCGGGTCCCGTATAAGTGTGTGCTCTGACTGTATAACTAAGGTGGTGATTTTGGCTGATGTTACATTGGAACAGGGTGAACGGCCCGCGCGATATGACCGTGACAGCTGCGTTATCGTAAAACCCCAACACAGGGACGAGGTTCTGAAAGCCTCCCCGATCGCCGAACGACAAGGCTCGCGATCAAAGACTGATGATGAGGAATACATTCGCTATTCTGCATCGTTCCGACATAGCCGCAATGTCACAAAGGTGTCACGTGACTAGACGCCACGCGCGAAAGGCGACAATGACTGGCCCAGCGCAGGCCATGAAGACTCCGCGGAGGCCACATCCTCGCGAGGGTTATCATGTTCAGGGTAGCGTAAAGCATTGGCACTAAAACGTTCTTCTGACATCAACAACGGTACTCCGCCACGTGGGATTCAGCACCGTGAAAGTTTCATACTTTCACCAATTTGAATTCCACAATGAGCCTAATTTTAGAACTAGCAGAATGAGTCTAACCTCAAAACGGCCGATTCTCTGTACAAGGTACATACATACAGTGAACAGCGAAGACTGGATGAATGGCCGCGGGCTACAGCTACACCACAGCTGGTGCCTAGAAGCTCTGCCTGCGTCCGACGCATCAGCATGCAACTGTAGAGCACCCGATCGCCATCTGCTTTGTCTCGTTTTTGTCGGCCACCAGCACGGTAATTCCTTCCTCATGATGCAGTGCGTTTCACTCGGAGAAATACATCCCAGTCAGTCACAGAGCGGACTGCGTCGGCCCAGGGAGGTCGCATATAAGCACCATGCCGAATTCAGATCAGGCTTTGGAAATCTTCGGAAGAAAGGCAACACACGGTCTGTAAACAACAGGGAAAGACGCGGAAAAGCAACTAGAACATTGAGTAAGGTAGTATTACCACTGGGACCACTCCAATATTTTGTGTATGTAAATTTTGCCAGATTCAAAAGCGCTTGGGACAGTGCGTAGTTCATTATTGTAGCAAGGCTATGCAAGTAATGTAAATCGCCTTATACAGCCGCCTTACTGCAACTACAATTATGTGGAATGTTTCAGCAAAGTGAAAGAGCTTACGAGTCTGGAGTTCTTCTCACACCACGATCCTCGGAAAGACGCAAACAAATCGCGCAAAAAACGCGTATTTACGGCTCGTAACCTACAGCTCTATCAGCTGGCCGGCGCCGTAAGCTACAGCTCTATCAGCTGGTCAGCACCGTAAGCTACAGCTCTATCAGCTGGCCGGCACCGTAAGCTACAGCTCTATCAGCTGACCGGCGCCGTAAGCTACAGCTCTATCAGCTGACCGGCACCGTAAGCTACAGCTCTATCAGCTGACCGGCGCCGTAAGCTACAGCTCTATCAGCTGGCCGGCACCGTAAGCTACAGCTCTATCAGCTGGCCGGCACCGTAACCTACAGCTCTATCAGCTGGTCAGCACCGTAAGCTACAGCTCTATCAGCTGGCCGGCACCGTAACCTACAGCTCTATCAGCGATCGGCTGGACGGCGGCAGCGGAAGCGACGGTGGCAGAGTCCGAGGCGGAGCACTTTCACCGCAGCGGGCGGGCCGCCGCCAGGCCGCGGGACGGTCCGGGGGTGGCAGCAGCAGCAGCGGCGGCGGCAGCGGCGACGGCAGCGGCGACGGCAGCGGCGGCGGCAGCGGCGGCGGCAGCGGGGAGGAACCGCGACGTGCACTGGCCACGGCCACATGGTGAAACACCAGCGTACGCAAAAAGCCACGCGACACGGACGGAGCCTGCCGATGGTAATCAGAGACGGCGGCGGCACGAGGCGCAGGGAACTGCGTGCTTTGTTGGCGGCTTCAAATGAAAGTCGGTTTGAGAGTGTGATGTGCTGATATGGCGCATGACTTTGAGGAAGTTCGAACAGATTACCGCAGCTTGGACTCGACACTGGACAGGCTCTAATATGGTCAGAGGTGACATATCACTTCTAACGGAATCAGTACCTAACAGTAACCATGGGCTTCACCACAGGGGGGCGGGGGGACGTGTCCCCCCATTTTTAATATTTTTTACTTTTAACATTACGCCTATGGGCGTTGCAATGGGAAAAATCGACTTAAGAATGCCTCTGTCCCCCCTCCCCCAATTCTCGGAACGTGGCGGACCCATTGACAGTAACTCTTACTTTAAAAATACAGCAAAGCGCCAACGATTAACTACCGATGAGTAATTCGGTGATAGCAGGCTGTTCAGGACGTCCAATCCGCACAACATGGTCAGCACTATGCAGTATACACTCTGGCCGACAAAGATTGTAGGACAGCGGACCCGTCAAACAAACGAAATCTAGAACTGCGCCTTTCTTCAAACGTGACAACCGAGATGAAATGCTGCGATGTCCCACATGTACCGGCTCCGTGAATTAGCTCTGTACTCCACGAGAACGTGAGATGTAAGATGAGAGCTCACCCTCCCAGCCGCCCGCCTCCCCCCGCGGCCTGATGGCCGGCGAAAGGGGTGCCGGCCGCCGTTTGTCTGCATTCCGTTGCAGTTTGGCGCGGATCTGGACCAGTGTGCCGGCACTCCCGTGACGACCCGGCATCAGACGGCGCGCGTGGCCGAGTGTGGCGCGCCGCGGCGAGGAGCGGCGCGCCGCGGCGAGGTACGGCGCGCCGCGGCCAGACTGGGACAGCAGCAGCAGCAGCAGCAGTCAGCCGGAACGGTGACACACTTACGGCGGCATCAGTGGCCAGCTAAGCCTCCCCGAGACGCCGCATGACGCCTTCCTCACTCTCTGATCCCGGCCAGAGTCTTACCACATAATCGCCTCTGTGATGCTAAACGGCAGAGTATCCCGGAACTCGGAAGAAATACTAAAGGAATGTTGTGTCTTTCAGAGCTTCCTGGAACTTTTTAGAGCAGTGGCGTTGGAAGCTTTGGCTCAAGTTCGTTGGTATTTCTGAGCTTTCGAGATGTTTTCGTGGGATATGTGGTGCGGCCGCGCTCATCTCATCTTAATTCGCCGGGTATTGGAATAGAAACTAACCAACATAAGTCAAACATCCCTATGAAAATAACACAAAAGTACGACATATCTTGGAAGAAGATAGGTATGTACAATTCTATCGATTTCATCAGAAGATAGCAAAACAATGAGCGTTGCATAGAGAAGAACGCAGATCACTGCGTTGTAGGGATCAGTTAAAGACAAACTGGCGAAGCTGTCATTTAAATTCAATTATTTCAATTCAATTATCAAAATCCTATGAAACAACAGGACCGATTCTTCGCGACCCATTGACTCAAATCTTTACGACCTTGGACATGAACATAAACTATTTCAGACGTTTTCAGACGCGACATACAGATCTGAACAGTGAACAAGCCAGTCAACACCGCACGATAGAGCTGTATCTACGGTCAAGGTTAATAGAAGCAGACAGCTGAGAACGGGAACGATGCACGCGAGTCGACATGGCTTCACTGTAGGCGTAGGGCTCCCACTGCTCAGTTCGGCAGCCCGACATGACTCCGCAAGAACTCCCGGCTCAGTCAGAAGTCATCACGTCCACGATCTAGTCCACGTCATGGTTATCGGAAATGTCGCCAGTTATCGGAAATGTCGTCAGTTATCGGAAATGTGGTCAGTTATCAGAAATGCCAGCCCAGTGCCAGGTACGGCACTGGCAGCCAGGAAGTGGGGCGAACGTGTCGGAAAGCCGCGTGAGAAGCCGACTATCGAATGACAGCCCACGTTTGTACAGAGTAGTACAGGCCGAGATCTAGGCGTGGGTCAAGATTGCATCACACGGATGCACAAGCAGTGTCGGAAAATGCCTGTTCTCCGTTATTCTGAACTTGAGAAAATTTGTTCCGTGAAAACTTGATGTAAAGAAATAGCTTTTGTTCAGTCTGTGGGTGCAAATGGCTGACGAGCCAAATAATGTAGGAAAAGATAGACAACAAAGATGAAACATACATTATTATTTCTACAGACATTGGCCATCTCCATAGGAAGCGAGTTTTCTTTCCTCCTATGGTGATGGCAGCGTGTAAAAATAACTATGTTAATTTGTGTCTATCTTCGCCAGCCATTTTTGTTCTGCTGCATGAAATTTGTTCTGCAAACTAAGATCGTGGAACCACTTTTCTGACCCTGTATGCACAGGCGAACGGAATACCGTTAGTTAAATCGATGGGACGATGAGGAGATTTAGACATGAGTAAGGTGGAAAGGCGCACTGATCACTCGGTCATGTGCCCAGTTCAAACAATGGGATTCGACAGCTTATCGGTAGACGACAATAAAATATATCTCAAACTAGACAAATTGTGATACAATTAAGCACTAGCGAAATTGAACCGTTTGGAAGAAAAAACAATGCAAATAATAATAATAAATGTATCTAAAAGCGAATTTATAAATAAAATATGTATTTATAAATATGTATTATAGCAGTCCGACAGACGGACCAAAGCCTGACGGACAGACAAATATCCTTAAAATAGTTTCCGGGCTTGCAATTTATTGCCAGATTAATTGGCCGGCTCAGGCTGTCAAAAATTGTACGTTGTTAACTGCCATTTACATGACTACTGTGTGGGCAGTCATCACGGAAGACATGCAAACCTGCTCAGAAATGAGTAATGGCGAGATACATGCCTACTGTGTGGGCAGTCATCACGGAAGGCATGCAAACCTGCTCAGCAATGAGTCATAGCGAGACAGACTCGACTGATATGGCCGAACAAATTCACATAGAAATGGCTAAAAATCATTCTAAACACGAGGTGCACAGTTTTACACAAACACAAAGACGACAGTGGCTCGAAGACCGAGCGTCCCGTGAAAGAAACGCGTCCAGTGTTCAGAGTTATGCATTGTGCGGCTTCACTGCGGTCGAATGCGTGACGCAACGCCAGAAAAGGCTTTCGGAGCACTCGGTGCACGTCTGACGCCTGGTGACCGCCGCAATAGACGGATCGGATCCGGACACGGATCCATTACCAGGCTTGCCATCCAAGCTGCCAAGCATTGCGTGCGGCGCGATCAATCTGGAGTAAACAGCGCACGGCGGCATATTGCGTGTTCGTTTCATCGGACCGGGACGGGTGCACGGCTCCCAGTGCACTGTGGGCCAGCGGCGCCTCAAAATCGCTTTTTAATCGACAAACCGACTTTCCAATTCTGAAATTGACAAGTGAAATTGATCAGTGTAGAAATGTGTGGCGCATTCAGTAGTGGGATTTATTTTTAAATCCGATCTAATTTAGGGGGCGAATTCAACCCAAAGAGGTCAACACATGCGCTGTGATGCTGAATCAGCCAGAATACCGCCCCAAATGTGATGCCATAGTTAGCTCCCGTTCTGCCGTATTTCATGATTATGGCGGAAATCCTGATGTTTACGGTTTTAATGGTCAATTTACTATTGAATTCCACCAGATTCTGGCACTCTGTCACAACTGCTATGTATTATGCGTGTATTAGGAGGCGTGTGAAAGAGTCAAAGTATATATGATTCCATTTACGGTAACAAAAAAATGAACCACAGAAGACCATGAATTTGAGTCGTTATTCGTTTCGCCAGATGCTTGTATAATGGGGCTGCAGCGACTTGACTTGCTACTTTTTGCTCCTTGTTTATATATCACGCTGAATTCGACCACTGACAGGGCATTGTAGTACGCTTTTGTCAGTTAAGCTTATCGCGTCCACTTGATTTCCTCAACACACGACCACTTATTGAGATGTTAAAGGGACGAAGGTCTTCTACTACATTGGGCGATCCAAGTAGGGTGGCAAGGGGCCACTGCCCCCCCCCCCAACCACTCCAAATCGGCGCAAATTGAACATTTCCTGGGATTTCGTAAAACTAAAGCAACTTTACTATGGAAAAGTCTGTTTGAAATCAGTTACTGAACATGAGCAAGCGAAATCCGATGAGTTTTCAGAAATGTGCGAGACTTTTTGGATTTGCCCCTCCCCCCCCCCATGACAAAATCACCCGTTGCTGAATCGCCTAGTCTCTAAATAATTTTCACAGGGAGGAGAGGGATGTTTCTGCTGGCTGATCTAGGCTTTGAGCTAGGGGGGGGGGGTCACTAGCGTCACTAGGTCACACTCAGCTGTCACTAGCGGATCCAGGGGGCAGGGGCGTTAGCCCCCCATATTGCCTGAAATTGACGAAATTTGACACATTTTCACTAGAAGAGGGAATCTAAGAACTTTTACAAAGCTATTTGTCTTAAACCGTTCAGAAGGTACAAGGAGTCAAATCAGATGATTTGTTTAATTGTACCCCCCCATGCCCAAGGTTCTGGATCCGCCAGTGGGGGGGGGGATTCAAGCTCCCGTTTCGTCATCAAAATAGTGTTGCCGGGAGGGGTGCATTCGGGTGACGTCGGGAAGTCATCGCGTTTTCTTCTTGCCGTAGGCTGAAATGATTTTTTTAGTCCACTGGGAAAGGGGGGTAATTGAAAGGCACTGCAGGGTCAACCCTCCCCCAGTTAACATGTTAAAATTCATGTTAACTCATCCGATTCGACTGCTTAAGCGTGAATGGCTGATTTAAAAAGGTTAAAAAACCGATGAATGAATTAACAGAGAATAAACACTGAAAAACACCGGTTTCCTGGGTTATCTGAGGAATGATGAAGTGAAACGAAAAGAATACCATAATCGTAATTTGTTCGCACTCGAACAGCCCCTTACCCTCAGTCTTTACAGCTTGCATAAGTTATCTGATTAAAAAGCGATTTTGAGCCGCTGCTGGCCTACTGTGCAGTGTGATGTACGGTCTAGTGGTCAGGTAGCATGCATGCGCTGGTACATTGTGTAATGGTGTGTTACCGCCTATCTGACCACATACGTAACAGAACACGTGTCAGATTCAGGATACATAATTGGAGAGAATAAACAGCAAAACTAGTTTTTATCAGAGATATGTACAATCTCAGTCATCAGGTGTGCAAAGCGGACGTCTGAGAAAGTGACAATATTATATTGAGTATTGACGACTGTACGATAGAAATTGACAAAGAGGACACAACCAGGGAAATGCTCGACACGGAGCGGGCGAGTCAATTTTGACACAAATTCAACCTCAGGTGAATCGGAGTTGACTTAAAATATTGAATGATAAGTCGAGTCGTAGTTGAGCCAGTTTTATCTTGAGTCAACAGTGATAAAACTTATTTTTGGAAATGAGTTTTGAAGGGTAATTCACCAAACCTCAAATAGCAATATATGGCCAGTGAGACTGTGAGGCGCCATTAGCTGAATTGAACGTGGCGCTAAGTAGCATGTTACACTGCAGCAACAACAAAATCCCTGATTTAAGCGCTGATAAAAACCCTACCCTATGCCAAAAAACGACCAGATGCCGTCATGTCAAGTCATGAGTATGATTTCAGCTATGCACCGCCGCAACTTTCCTTAGTAGTATGACGCGCATCATAAATACCCGTGCACATCACATCACATAACCCTGCCATTTTAAGCGCGGCGGGGTAAACAGTCGCCGGAACCTGCCCAGAACCGGCTCCGCTCCCGTGTGTGGTGAGATGATGATATAGGTGCGGGTGCCGCAGCGGCATAAGGCAGCGCCGCAAAGCCGAGGTATTCGCCTGCAGTGTCCCGCAGTATACTGCGCGACACTGCAGACCTCCTGCACTATAGTGCAGGAGGCCGAGCTGCTGCCTGCTGACCGCCGCCACCCGCCGACTGAAGCCGTGATCGGCAACAGAACCGGGGAACAAGGCAGAGGTCCGGTCCGTCCGTCCCGACACAGAGGTCCGGTCCGTCCCGACACAGAGGTCCAGTCCGGTCTGTCCCGACACAGAGACGGAGACAAGGAAGGGAAATGGAGAGCCACAGAAATGTAGAAACTTCTGATTTGACATAATTTCACATCACATCGCATATTATTTACGATGAACTACAATAATTCACGTAACATCGAAAGCCTTCAGACCTGCGGTCCTCGTCAGCCTTACAGTAATAAATACATTCGATATGTGCACCATTTCAAGAAGCATTCATTCAAAAACTTCCGTATCCCGTTCCCGTTCCGTTCCGTCCCGTCCCGTCCCGTCCCGTCCCGTTCCCGTCCCGTCCCGTTCCCGTCCCCACTCCCCAGTTCCGTTCCGCGTCCCAGCTCCCATGTCGGCAGATCTGGGTCAGTGGCGGCAGACAGGGCGGCCGGCCTGTGAAAGCTGGCCACGGTCGACAGGTGGGTCTGTCTTCCTGTGCCGTCTCTCTGCGCGCTGACCACGCCGCGGAGACACGTCATCGGGGCCGGAGACAATACCGCCCACCGCAGCCCAGTGACGGCCAGAGGTAGGCGCTATAGACGGTAATGATTATTTATGTCTATCTGTGGCTGCTTGAAATGACGCTTGTTGGGATTTACAAAGCTCATCTAAAGTGGACATTACTTTGACTTATCGATTGATACCTTTCGTTTATTCATATCGATTTTTCCCAAATCAGCATAAAAACGTATTTATGGGTTGTAAAATGCACAATATGCATTTTCACTGGATGATACCAATTTTGGTTATCCCTACACAAGGCTAAGATATGCATTGCAACCATGGGCAGATCCAGAGAGGGGCCACGGAGCAATGAAATCACCTGAAATTGGCGAAAATTTGACAAATTTCCTGAGATAATATAAAATATAAGCAACTTTTACTAAGGAGAGTTTGCTCTATATCAGTTAAAGATGCATAAGCAAGCCAAATCCGGTGAGTTTTCAGAATTGTGTGAGACTTTTGAGGATTTAGCTCCCCGCAATTGAGCCAAACCACCCGTTCTGGATCCGCCCATGATTGCAAGTCTATTACAATAATATCGAATCATACTTAATACTTGTAAACAGTCGGGGGCAAACATCGGTCAATAAGTATATAACCGATATTCAAATGGCATTTCATCGTCGATATCTTCCTAACGGGCAATGCAGTCGTACTCAGTGAGTTTTTATATCCCCTGCTGATGGGTAAAACATTCCGACAGCGCCTATCAGCAACACAGCGCTTGGCAATGGCTCCATGCACCACGCTACATTAACAGACAATCAAACAGAGCTGCATCACAAATCCGACAAAACGCTGAACGGGAAGCACTGCTGAGGAAGTCCGCCTACCTTCCCCGCCCCGCTCGCCGCGTCAAGACCGCGGGGGTGAGCGCGGTGGGAAATCGCGGTGTGTGACCGCGGGAGGTGGCCGTGGTGAAGAGGCCGCGCCGCGGTGTAGAGGCCGCGGTGTGGTGACCGCGGTGTGGAGAACGCGGTGTGTGACCGCGGGAGGTGGCCGTGGGAGGAGGTGGTGACTCGACTGACCTGAACACGCTGCGGTCGTAGCTGAGTTTGACCCGCAGCTGCTGGCTGACGGCGCGGCGCTTCATCACGTGCGCTGGCTCTATGTGCACCCCGTGGATGACCTGGAACGGCGACAGAGACCGGGTGTCAAACGGCGACAGAGACCGGGTGTCAAACGGCACAGAGACCGGGTGTCAAACGGCCAGCTCGACACACTGACGGAAAGGCATCCAGAGACTTTGTGTGTAACTGTAATGGCAAACGCTAACGTCTAATGGCAAACGCAAATGACTACCGTCGTCCATCAATTTCAGTTGGGGTGTTCAATCAGTAGTATTCCATTCAGTTGGTGCATTTCATTGTAATATGTAGTTATTGTGATTTGTGATATAAGTTGAAAAGCTGGATTATATATTTCTTGATTAGATTATTAAGCGCTGTTGAGTAGATTCAGCATAAATAAATACAAAAAAGGACTCGCATAGGTTTTAGCAATCAAATAGTGCAGATGGCCCGACCCTGAAATTCTCAAAGTTTCTCGCTGATTATATAAAATAATTAAACGGTACGAGGCCTTGGTTTTCAATTATTTTATTTAACTGCATGCTAATCAGGATTGAGCAGAAGCATAGGAGAGTCTAAATGTGAGCAAGAAACAAGCCAATTTTCGATATCATTCTTCCTACGCTTGTTCAGTGGGTTCGATGCAGTGGGAAATCGACAGAGACAAAACGCCGGCATCGAATTCACGGCAATCATTTAGCGACTAATTTTCGCAGAGGAAAATTCACTCGGATAGAAAATGACAAAGAAGTGAAGACTCTGAACTTTATCCGATAACAGTCAGAGAATGCTTGGAGAAATATAATTTATCGGCGTTCGTGTGCCACGCACTTCGAGGCTGAGTTTTGCTTGGTGTTTTCATGTCTGATAATTCACCTCATCCTGTGGAGAGTTACTAAGTTCTTGAAAATTGCTGGAAAACGATTGAGCGTAAAGTCAAGTAATTTTCGCCGCTGGGTGCTTCATAATTTGCTTACATTCGCACCGATATTTAACGTCATGAAAGCTAGGCAACTGACCTAGGTCAGGTCAAATGAGCAAATGCTTAAAAAATAAATTATCCTAACACTTCAGAAACAGAAGCGAGATAGAAACACAAAACGTCTACAAATCGAGACCTTATAACTACGTGCAAATTTGTTTTTATTTTATCCCAGTAATTTTGGAAAGATCGTTCAGTCAATCCCGTGAATTGACGGAAATTTTGAATTGTATTACTTGAAACGCTCTGTAAAAAGCAACAAAATAACATCAGATTATAAACATCGAGAGCTTTCCATTAGTGTCTTTTCAACCCTTGACTAAGCGTTCAAGAGTAGGTATAAGAAGACGTATTTTTGACAATCCCCGCAGTCTGATCGGCAGCAATTGCCGGCAGGGCGCCAGTAAGGAAGAAAATTAATTGTCGCAGCATTTCGGTTTTAACCCTCGCCTGACAGCCCCCCTGACTGAGGTTTTTCTAGAATAACTTTGTATATATGCGGCGCATCTTCCTGAAATTGTAAGTGGCTGAGTAACAACGATTACACGTATCCTTGCATTTTGTTTTATAAAAAGTGGTCAAGTAGTTTGGGAGATAGTTACGTTTTAGTGACGTCATAATGGCAGAAAAACGGCAAATATCTGAAAAATCGGAGAGAAAAAAGAGTTTTGCATCAAATTACAAACAGAAAACGGAAACGACATAAAATGACATTCTCTTTAAAATGGTAATCTCAAAATTCCAAACATGTTGATTTTTACCCCAAAAAGTGAAGAAAAAAAATATTTTAGGGAAAAAGGGGAAACAATTATTACAAAATCGAAATTGTCAAATATGTTTGAAAAACCAGACGATATGTGAGAGAATTGGAAAGATCGTTCGGTCAATCCCGTGAATTGACGGAAATTTTGCAGAACTGATTAATTATTTTGCTGATTACTAATTAATGATTAATTATTAATTATTAATATGCTGATTAATTATTAATTAATTATTTAATATCATTTATTATTTTGCAGAACTGTGAGAGAACTGATTATAAACAAAACAAAAACCAAATTTCAAAACCAAAACCAAATTACAAACACGATGGCGTCAAAATTATTACCTTATCTTCATTACGTAAAAAAAGTTATGTGTGAAAACAACTTTGCCAAAAGGAGCCTTTTTGACCTTTAGTGAACTCTGAAGACTAAAATATTGACCTCAGCTAAAAAATGACTGAAATAGTTTCAAAATGATTTTTGACGAGCTTTTGAACGGTATTTGGATCACGCAACGGCAGGGGCGGTAACCACGTTCTCAAAGTTACTGGGTACACTTTCTGACGACAAGGTTTTAGTCCTGTCCTAAATAATAATCATGTCCGTCCACGTAAAAATAGTGGCTGAGTTTTTACATTTCCATTTCCACTTTGTATTAGTTTAGTAACCTGTATACAGCTGCATCATTGGAAACTGATGGCTGTCGCGTCTCCAGTAATGCCGATGCAACCAGCCTACATCAAAGCTTCATGTTGTTATAATTGCGCCCATACCGGGGGCGACCACGGCTTCCAGTGGCAGCAGGGTCCACTTGGTCGGTCGGAGGGCCTGCCCAAAAGCTTTGATTTTGGGTGTCCTCCTAACAGAAAGGCCAAAACTCATGTGAATGTTTATTCTTTACGTCAATAAGTTTATCGAACGTTCTTTGTCTTATTATTTAAAATATTTTTATTGTATGTGTATTTTTCAGTCCGTTAGTGGTGAAAGCCCATGGCGCCCGCCCGTTGCCCGTGCTCCGCCCTGTTCGCCACCCATCGTTTTTCGGAAAATTGACACCGCTGCGTTCACTGCTGCTTTTATTGAGAACGTTGATTTTACCTGGCAATAGACTCGGGGCTATTAAACTGAAGCTCACTTTTTCTTCTGATTATTTTATGAGAAAAAAAAAATCAGAAGTTTTTCAGATGTTTTCAAAAAACCCGGAATATGTATGAAAAAACTTTGTTTCGATTGTAATAAGGTAGTGTAACCACATTTTAAGTTGATACCCCAGTTAAGGTAACTGACCTTAATGACCTTTCGAAGACAAAAATCGACCACTTTCCACGGTATTGCTTATGCATACACAATGCATTTTCCGTTTCTAACCTTATTCTTCGAGCTCTAAGACCAACATTGTTCTAATACGGTATTATTACGCGCCTCTAAGACAATACACACAAACCGATAAACAATGTATTACAACGCCAATGTCGTGAATCACAAGTTGATTCACTATAGGTACTTGTAATATGATCTAACCTTCGATCGAGTGAATCGCCTATTCACTTACGCCATTTTTTCTCCCGAGCCGCAGCGATCAAGCGGAACGTGGTTTGGCTGGCTCAGTGAGTCCTGCCGGCATATCCACGTAAAACGTGACCACTTCCTTCGCTTCGGCTCAGGAACACAAAATGATGAGGTGCTTCACCGGGTCAGGCTTTGCTCCTATCGCTGCGATTGCAAAAACAGCAGCAATCGCGATTTCCAATTTGAATTGGAATCAACGGAGCGCTAAGCACTGAATTATTGAGTACGTCATCAACTAGCCTGTCAAAATGAATTTCTGGACCGGCTTCTGAGCGTGAACCGCGAACGGCGACCACGACGGCGAGGCCACCACCACCAGATTCACTGAAATATCAACAAATCATTTTAAAAAGAAAATTAGGATTAATTAATTAATTTTATTAATTAATTTATACTAATTAATTTATTAATTAATAAATAATACAATTAATAAATTAATTTTAGTAATTAAAAGGACTGAAATGATGACTGAAATTACTGATTCGATCAATTCAGATGTTTTCCTCAAACGTATTTTTCACCTTTAAATGCTTATTTTAACCCTCGTCTTACGGGGGTGACAGCCCCCTGAGGTTTTTATTAAATAACTTGTTACACATGAAGCGCATCCAGCTGAAAGTTTTAGCAGCTGAGTTTACAACAAATATAGGTACGTATTCTGTGAAATTGTTAAACAAATTGATGTAGTATTTTTGGAGATAATGACGTTTAAGTGACGTCATGCTGGTAAAAAGCGGTAAATATTGGAAAGATCGTAGACAATAGAGTTTTAAAGCAAATTGTAAAAAAAAACATAAGATAGAAAATTGCATTTTCTTTCAAATGGCAGCCTTAGATTCGCAAACTTTTGGGTTTTTGACAAACACAAAAAATCTCCAAAATAAAAACTTTCTAAGATGTTAAAAAGCGGAATACATTTGAGAGAATTTAGTATGGACGAAACTCAAACCAAATTTCAAAGCAATATCTCTTATTTTGACTGGGTGATGGCTTCCGGAGTGTAAGGATCTTATGACGTCATTTTTTTACTTTTTGGACCATATACGAACAAACAAGTACTTTTTTGTCTTTTTGAGACGAAACTGGTCTGGGAAAATCATTTTTGTTCATATTTATCACTTTTTTATTTTGAGGTTTGATGAAATCGTTATTTTTGGACATCGTCGATTTTATGTCTTTCACTTAACCTGAAAGGTCACCCGTTGACCTGTAACATAAAAATTATATGCCATTGCATTTATCACATGACAGGCAATATGCTAGTTTTTACCGCGTTGCTCTATGTTGCTTGGTTTGGAAGTTATACAGGGGGCTGCAGCCCCTCCTCCCCCGTACGGCGGAGGGACGAAACGGTTCCGTAAGGCGAGAGTTATAAAGCTCAGTGGCATGCTGTGGAATAGATGATAGCATTGGAAAATATTCGCCTCCAACCATTGGAGCGGCGCTTCCAGCTAAAAAGTTGGTGAGGGGAGCTGGGGCGACTGACCCCACGGTTCCTGCGTCTTTCTTGATCTGTTTTCGTAGCGGAAACGTAAGGAAAAACTACATTGTCTCAAATATCCACCATGGTCCATGGCTCATGGCTACTTATTTTGAAATATATTTATTCTTTACATGCTGCACCCCTAATATACAGATAATCATAAATTGCATGACATTCTATAAAAAGTTTATTGAGTACTCTAGTGGCACAATATCAAAGGTAGCCAAATAGCCGAGCCCCAAGCCATTGTCGGCCCCAGCATGGCTTATGTTCGAAAATAGTTTAAGTCGTCTTTCATTTATTGCAATTGTAATCAGCACCATTCCTTTACCATGCCAAGTGAATGCAATTGCCTGATTGGACCCTAAATTTAAAGGTTTCTTGATTTGTATTTTTTACATTTGAAAAAGAAACAAATTTGTGTTGCATCCCTATTGACTTCTCCACACATTAAAAACTAAATAAATTCATTTAAATCTTCATTTTTACTGGGTTACAGTCAATTTTGGGCCTTTTAATTTTACTGGGTACAGTGTACCCAGTGTACCCAGTGGTCGTTACGCCCATGCTTTTTTACCACAAATAAGATGCCTCCCCTACGGAGAGAGTCTGGATCCACAAGTGCGTATTGCGCTTGGCGACGCATGTGGGTCTGATCCCATTCAGGGCGACCAGGTAGAGAGTGATAGAGCACGGACTGTCTCAAACGGAATACCACTGAATGAGGTTGACGGTTTAGCTGGGAATTGCATCGTCGACGGAATATGACTCAGCTGTGAGTCCTATTACCATTCGGGTTTGAATGCAGACCATGGGACTCTCGGGTCAGTAGGCATCAAAGCTCTCCGTGAAAAACAAATACGTTTTCTCTAACAAATGTTGAAAGGCGATTTAAACAACAAAGAAATGCGCACACGTTTTCATTGAATCTCTCGGGAAGCGCTGGGCTCGTTTGCATTGAATCGCTCGGGAAGCCCTGGGCTCGTTTTCATTGAATCTCTCGGGAAGCGCTGGGCTCGTTTTCATTGAATCTCTCGGAATCTCTCGGGAAGCGCTGGGCTCGTTTTCATTGAATCTCTCGGGAAGCGCTGGGCTCGTTATCATTGAATCTCTCGGGAAGCGCTGGGCTCATTTTCATTGAATCTCTCAGGAAGCACTGGGCTCGTTTTCATTGAATCTCTCGGGAAGCGCTGGGAGCTTCAGACCTCACCCAGGATAGCAGGCAGGGTTCGAATCGGTTCGGCGCTCGCTATTCACCCTTGATTAGAATGGTTGTACGGCCGGTGGTGGCGGTCAAGTTGAAGGTCGAGTGACGAAGGAACAGGATTGGCCAGACAGTGTCCGTCGAGGTGTGTTCATGTGCGTAAAGCGTTCGCTTCTAAATTATGTCGGCTGCTAGGGGTTGCGCGTTCGGGTAGTGGGTTCCGCGCCAGCGCAACAAGCTCTGCTTCGGGTGGGATCTGACTTTGAAAATCCCTCCATGCAAAAGACTCGGACTAAATTAATCATTAAAATATACTTTTCGTTTACCTCGTTTCCCATGTAGGAATATGAGAGATAGAGACTGGTCAGCACTACGGCCTGCAGCTCCTGCTCTGACGTCACGTCCGACGTCACCACCTCCCGCACCAGCAGGTAGACGAACACCACGTTAGCAGGATTCACGAACGAAATGTCCTGCAATGAGTTCGAAAACCGCGTTAACAGGGTTGAGGAATGAGGATCCTCCAAACCGTTTAGAATGCAACGGTTAGTTCGGACGAATTCACTGAATAAGAGATGGGTATGTGCATAACATTCTGCAACAATAATTGATGACTGTCACACCACATTGGACAGCTCAACCACACACCATCCAGAAGCAATCTGACGGCACAGCCCAAGCTATCCTACACATCAGCAGCGCTGAAACGGAAACGGTCAAACAGCTAGAGGCAAAAGTAAACGTCAGAAGACATCGAGACTAGAACAGGCTGTATACATTTGGTATCGCCCGGTTTCGATCGTGTTGTGTTGTTTACGGCAGATCGCTTAATCGAACAGCTCTGTGATATTTACTTATATGTAGATAAGTGTTGTTCTATATTTGACCTCGTAAGCTAGACAACAAAACAAGTATCAAACGGCAGAAGCAAGTTGAAATTGTCTTGTCTACGATCTCTGCTGCAGACCGGCAACTATACAGAGCTCTCTCACCCACGAGCGTTGAGTCATGCA
The DNA here is from genome assembly GCA_014673585.1 of Semibalanus balanoides. NCBI lineage: Eukaryota > Metazoa > Arthropoda > Thecostraca > Balanomorpha > Balanidae > Semibalanus > Semibalanus balanoides. The sequence continues at coordinate 36,211 of VOPJ01009314.1, forward strand.
CCGCCAATAGATCGATCGTATAGATAAGTGACCAGTTTGACCCGCGTACCTGCCATCCCTGCAGCAGCAGACTCCGATCCACGGTACGCAGCCACATGATGGCATCTCCCGCCTGGAAGTCATGCAGGTGCCGGCAGCGGCGCTGCAGGAACAGACCTAGACAGCGCAGCAGCTCCGAGGTGGACGCCTGGATGACGGTCCTCCTGCCGGGGCTGACGGCCGCCGCCGCCTGCGTCAGTACGGCGCGAGGCAAGCGCTCCGGCCGCGCCGCCGCCGCCGCCCCGCCGCCGAGTCGCACCACATCCAGGCCTGCCACCGGCGCTGCTGGCCGCACTGCATAGCAGGCGCTGGATTTATGGATGTTGCGGTTGTTGTCGATCAGCGGGTGGATGGAGTCCAATGGCTGTCGGAGAGTCAACATACTCTTGGCGCGGCTCTGGCCCACATCGAGCTTTTTCTTGTTCGAGGAGGAGAACCGCTTCCAGCTGAGAGCCTGGATGAAGTTGGAGTGCTTCTTCAGAGCTTTGTCGGCTGGAGGAGGCTCCAGGAACACAGCAGAGTTCTCGTTTGGCGCCAGACGGCCGCGGCGCGGCAGGTGGTACATGGTGTCGTACGTTGGCGGACAGGAGGGCGGAGCTCGCCGCTCGTGGGGACTGAACGACAGCACGGTACCCATGCCGACAGCGCTGCCGGAGACGCAGCGGTCAGCTGCAGGGGCTGCAGCTCACACCTCACGCACCACAGACCAGCTCACGACACTCGGCCACATCAGAGGAGCAGCCAGCGAAAATGGCCGCAGTAGCGGTGGGGGCAGCGGCGCGCGCGCCCCGCTCCGCTCCCCATCGATTGTGCGGCCCGCGCCGACGCATTGACCAGTTGTCATGGAAACGGCGGCCGGCCGGACTTCAGTCGCGACGGCATCGATTTTGCAACTGGGCTGAAGTTGGGAAGGCGGCGAGACGGGGCGGGGTGGCGCGATCGACTCCGAGATGGTTATCCACCTCCGGTGGGGGGAGTGAAAGGAGGGAGCTTCGGGGTTTAACTGCGCAGAAGGTCGCCGTATCTTGCGACTGACAGGCAGGCATTCTTCCGGGGAGGAAAAGCCAAAGACATTGCAATAGTTAGATGGAAACAGTGATGTGGAGTAAAAGCAGAATGCGTACTGTACACAGGATTAACTCACTTAATTCGTTTCACTTGAAATGTGATAGATATTGCTAGTTGCTACCAATAAAAGTATCTGTTGGTATTAATCAGTCAGCGAATATCATAGCGGCAGCGGACTGGCTTCAGGCGAAGAATCTTTCAAGCGGCTGGGGATCGCACGTCAACAATCTTTTTCAAGTTACTCGAGACCGGGGGTCCAAAGTTATATGGTAGCATGGGCGTGACTTCTCCTACTTGCCCATAGCGTAACATGTTAAAATGCCACTTTTCAAGCCAAGTTTTCGAGATTTTCCTCACAAAAATATCTCAAAGTTTTATCATAGAAATAAAGGTTAAGGGTATTTATTTCGATTTATGGGATCCAAATTTCAAGCCCAACCAACGGTTCTCGGGTTATTAGCCAAAGTATGCAATCGCGCCGCCCAACGAATACTTTTGTGAGTACCAAGGGCAAGAGATGGCTGCCGTCATAAGACAACTCGGCCAATGTGGGTCGCAGGGACAATGCTTACCATTACGCTTATATATGAGGTTGTTGATCGAAACAAAAGCGCCATACACGCCGTAGTAGGAGCAGCCATATCCTGGTATTGATTCCATATCTGGTTGTGGCCTTCCACCTTTTTGGTATGGTTTTTTAGTCTTTTAGTATCATTTCTAGTGTATACCAAAAAAACTTTGGAGTACCCAGTGTATAGTGATAACACTGCTTGGGTGTTCCAATTACATTAGTATATAAGGACTAGATAGGACAGCTGGGTCCGAAGTACGGTAACACGGCGCGCCATCTTGGGGTAGTCCTCGAAATGCTATCGCCGTTTGTTGACAGTGGATGAGGTGGGTGATTGAAGCGCGCGCGGGCAGTGGTGGATCCAGAAGAGGGGGGAAGGCAGGGACCCAATGCCTCTCCCTAGGCCTGAACTTGAGGGGCACTCTGGCCCGCCTGAGGGGGCACCCTGGCCGCGCTGAGGAGCACCCTGGCCGCTGAAGGCACTCTTGCGCCTTTGGGGGCACCTCTGGCCGCCTGAGGAGCACCCTGCCTTGAGGGGGTCCTCTGCCGCCTAAGGGGACGTCTGGCCACCTGAGAGGGACTGCTGGTCGTCTGAAGGGCACCTCTGACCGTTTGAGGGGCCGTAACTCGGGCCGACTGAGGGCACTCTGGAAGGAATGAAGGGCCCCCTGGCCGTTTGGGGGCACATGCCGCCTGATGGGACACTTTTGCACTGTACGGGAGAGGGGCACTCTTGCCACCTGGGGAGGGGCACTTTTGCCGCCTGAGGGGACACTCTGTGCACTGGGGGCATCCTTGGCCACCGGGGGGGACTCTTGCCATTTCCAGAGGGAGGCACTCTTGCACGGGGGGTGCTCTTGCTATCTGGCATCTGAAAGGGGGGGGGTCACTCTTGCACCTGGGGCACTTTTGCACCTTGGGGGGCACTCTTGCAACCTGGGGGGGGGGGCATCTTGCCACTTGGGTGGGGTAGGGGACACTCTTTCCACCGAGGGGAACTATTGCCAACCGGGGGCACTCTTGCCATCCAGGGGGCACTCTTGTCACCGGGGGGGGGGTAACTCTTTGCCACCCAGCGAGAGGCCACTCTTTGCACCGGGGGCGGGGGAACTTTGCCACTCTGGGGGAGGGGGAGGGGTACTCTTGTCATTTTTTTGGGCGAGGGCACTCTTGTCCCTAGGAGGGGGGCATCTTGACCACGGGGGGAACTCTGCACCTGGGGCACTCTTGCACCTAGGGGGGGGGGCACTCTTGCACAGGGGGCGCTCTTGCCACCATGGAGCACTCTTGCCAACCGGGCGGGGAGCCATACCCTTGCCACCTGGTAGGCACTCTTTGTCACCGGGGGCCACTCTAGCCACCCCGGGGTGGGGGGGGGGGGTTTCTTATGTTACACAGGAGTGCCTCTTGCCCACCGGGGGCCACTCTTGGTCTTGCAACCGGGGGGGTACTCTTGCCACCCGAGGGAGGGATGTTTCTGCCCGAGGGTGGGGACACTCTTTTCACCGGGGAAACTCTTGACAGCCGGAGGAGGCACTCCTTGTCCACCGGGGGGGGGGGCACTCTTGCGCCTTGGGGGGGGGGGGGGCACTCTTGCCACTGGGGAAGGGGTACTCTTGCCATTGGGGGAGCACTCGTGCAACCTGATGAGGGGGCAACTCTTGCCCACCTGAGGGCACTCTTGCTCCCTGGGGGAGGGGCCTCTTGCCAACCTGGCGGAGCACTCTTGTCACTGGGGAGGGGGGCACTCTTGCCACCGAGGGGACACTTAAGGCACCGGTGGTCACTCTTGCCACGGGGGCACTGCTTGCCCCCGGGAGGGGTTTCTCTTGCTCCGGGTCACTCTGCCAACCGGGGGCACCTCTTGCAACGGGGGGGGGCATTCTTGCCACCCACAGGGGACCACTCTTGCCACCCGGGGGAGGGGCACTCTTGCCACGGGGAACTCTCGCCACGGGGGGGGCACTACTGCCACCTCGCGGTGGCACTCTGGCTTCCAGAGGGTTACCTCACTGGCCACTGAAGGGTAACCTGACGCCTGATAGGGGAGCATCCTGGCCGCCTGAGGGGGCACTCTCGCCGCCGAGGGGACACCTGTTGACCTGACAAGGGACCGTCTAGCCGCCTTAAGGGCATTCATGGCGCCGATATGAGGGGGCACTCTGGCCGCCTGATGGGGCCCTTCTCCTGCACTAAGTGGGCCTCTTGTCGCGGAGGGGGCACTCTGGCCGTCTTTAGGAGACGGGCCCCCCAAAAACGCGGCCTTGCATTCATGGTAACTTTGATTGAAATAGTTTTAATCAATACGTCAATTACTGCCTTAGGTTCGGTACAACATCCCGATATCTTCCATCCTTCCGAAATTCGGCAAAAGAAACTCCACTTTTCCATCATTCAATGCACACAAGCCTGCGTCTTCCTGCCCGCAGCGCATAGCGGCGCTTAGGTGAGTCTACATTGTGGACTACCCCAACATGGCGGCCGGCTTTACGTACTAGCGAGCGGACCGCTCCATTGGGCTGTCCTATCTAGTCTTTATATCTATGGTCATTAATCACTGTCCAAACCAAATGTCCCGAGTTTCGTGTTGCCGCCAGAGTGGTGATATATGAAAAATCAGCACTCGCAGGCACGTAGCCAGGATCTCGTTCAGGGGGTGGCACCTCGTAAGGGCCCTTCCCCAACGTTGAAAGGGACCTTCCCCAAAAATGGACATGAACAATTATATGGATTTCGGCCACTTTATTATGTGAAATCCATTTTCTTTCCACTAGTGATGAGCTGGATTGGATCAGGACCCTCAAGACACTCACAGAGGCCCATGAACCAGGCACGTAGTCAGAATTGGTCAATTTGGCATGTTCATCGGCCTTTCTTAGCCGCCCGGGGTACTTTTTTGTCTATTCAGGGGCCCTCCGATCTTCACAGAGAATCTTTAAACTTTTAAAAGGCCCTCTGCTCTGTCCAGGGGCCCGCCAGCTCAGCCTCAGCTCAGGGACCCTTCCGAGCTGGCCAGGGACTGCACTGGCTGGTTTTTACCCTGCCGACATGACCAGGGGCCTCTCCGACCTGCCCAGGAGCCTCTCCGTCCTGCCCAGTAGTACCTCTGTGCTGGATAGAGGCCCATTCGACGTAATCAGGGGGCCTCTGACCTGGGGACCTTTCGGTCTGGTCAGGGCCCCTCTGATATGCGCAGGGGCTCTTTGAACTTTTCAGGGACACTCTTGTCTCTCCAAGGGCCCTCCAGCCTTTTAAGGGGGCCCTTCTGACCTGGTAAGGAACTGTACTTTCTGTTGTGTCGCACTGTCAACATGCTCAGAGGGCATTCTACCGTTGGGCCCCTCCGTGCTGGCTAGGGGCCCATTCGGTATGTTCAGGGGTCCCTCTGACCTACGCAGGGGTCCTTTAAACTTCCCAAGGGCCCTCTGGTCTGTCCGGGGGCCCTTAATACTTGGCAAGGGACTACTCTGGCTGCTTTGTTGCCCTGCCGACATGCTCAGGGGCCTCTCCGACCTTCCCAGAGGTCCCTCTGTGCTAGCTAGGTGTTCAATGCTCATTCTTCGTGTTCAGAGGGCCCTCTGACCCGCTCAGGGGCCCTTTCGGCTTGTCCAGGGGCCCCCTGACATGTACAGAGCTCTGTTGAGCGTCCAAAGGCCCTCTGGTCTTTCAGAGAGGGCCCTCGTGCCCCTTAAAAACTCTAAAGTGCTCTTAACTCTCGAAAGACTGGTCTTCCGACTCCTAAAGAGCCCATGATGCCGCGCTTCGCGCGGTCCTTTTCGATTTCGCCCTTTCCGGCACGCAGTGCGCGCCGAAAAGGACGGCCGGGCCTCCAGGGAGGGAGGGGCGCCCTGCCGCCCTTTGGCTATGTGTCTGCACATCAGATCGAAAGGACTCTGGTTTGTGTCCGCTTCTGCCCGCGCAAACTGACACATTTTGGCGCCTGGTAGAGGACGTGTGTGGTACACTTGAGGAAGTATTTTCTTTTGGTGTTCTATGTCACATAGGAATTCAATTCCGATAAAAAATAAACACCTTTTTACAAATAATGTGAAATAATAATGTCGGGTCTATTTTTTTAATAAATAGCTCAGGCTCTTTTCTGACATTGACTGATTTTAATTCAGTTCAAATTTCAGCGACAAATAAATCCGGTTGGACATCGTTGGTGCTTGTCAGCAGCATGGCGTAAGAAACTGACCCTTCTTTTCCCAGAACGTCGTGGAGCGCGAAAATGGTGGTGCCGAAATCCGGGTTCAGTCCAGCGAAGCGTGTACTAGTGGCAGGAGCAATGCGGGACGGCGATTGTAGCAGGTGGCGAAGAGAATATAAATCTGGTACCGATCGACCACATCATAAAATGGTGTGGCGCATCTAACTTAATATTTAACCCGCGCCCCACTGGGCCTCTGCATAGCCCGCGCCCGACTTGGGAGGGGGTGCTTGAACACCCCTCTCCTAACTCGGCTCGCATATGGCACGTAGACCAAAACAAAAAACACTGTTCGAACCGTTATCAAAAATCATTTCGAAACTGTTCCAATTATTTTCGCTCACGTCAAAACTCAGGTCACCAGAGGTCATTAAAGATAAAAAATCCAGTTTTAGGACATCGCTCCAGAAACCCCCAGATATCTCTGAAACTTTGCAATCTAGAAACAAACGACAAAAAAAAAACAATCGCTAGCCATTGGAATTTTCAATCGACCTAGTTGGCCTTGAATTTGACACCAGGTCAATAGTCTAGGCTCTCTCATTGAATTCAAAAATGCTGATTTTTCAAAAAAAAAAACGCAAATAACTTGTCACCTAATAAAGATAACGCATTAGGTACTGTTGACGCCATCGTGTTTGAAACGTCAAGGCACATTCAAATTTGCTAATTTTTACCATGTTAGGTCAGCTTAAAAACACAAATGCCCTCAGGTCAAGGTCAAGTGGTGACCCAAGTAGGTCAAATTGCATATGAGGAGGTGTGTCTGGACGAGACAAACACATTGGTGAAAGTTGCACTTCTCTATCTGCATGATGTACAGAGTTATTGACGAAAAGGTGCTGGCGACCCCGGATGACCTCAAATGACCCCGTATGGGTCATTGAACAAAACCTGCACTTGGAACATACGTAATATCTTATGATAGCATTATCCAGAACTCAGAAGGCAATGGACTGATATACTCGAAAAAGAAAGCATTTGAATATTTCTCCATTGACTTATAATGGGGAAATACAAAAAGACCTGATCTCAGGTCACCGATGTAAAAAACAGATATTCACGTTTTGTAGATACTGCTGGCTTAATGCAATCCTAAAAGTTGTATATTGATCCCTTAGAAACTGTGGTCATGGCACGACCGCAAACTTTTTGGGAGCCGGGGTCACTTGACCTGAACTGGTGACCTGACCTAATCCGACACGAAACTTGAATTTTCTCAAAAAGTGCTGAAAGGATCAATGATAAGTTATGCCAAATTTGGCGCGCCGCCGTATTGTCGTCATCTCGATAAAACCGGAGGAGGTGTTCACCCCCCCCCCCCAGTGGGGCGCGGGTTAAAGAAAGTCTGCCTGTCCAGGGGCTGTCATCCCTTCAGCCGCCATAGGCTCGGTTGTGACGTTACATATAATCAATATTTTTGGTTCACCGACGTTTGTGGCGCCTACTTATACAAACCTTGATGGTGACAACATCGAACATCGATCGGCCTCGGCGGCGGCGGCGGCAGTCAAGCGGCAGTGCGATGCGTATTGGAGATAGGATGTGGTAGAATGTTATCATTGATTTGGAGCAACCTGTCCCTCATTGTTCAAAACTCTGCTTTCTATTGAAATTCAATAAGTTTACCCTAAAACGTCACGGCAATGGCGGGATTCGAACCCTCACTCTTTCAATTACAAGCCGGGCATCATACCGTTGCGCCACCGTGCTCGGCATTCTCGGCGTAAAAGTCGCGGAGAGAACGGGAGCAAAAGAGTATGATCTTTTCCCCCTCGCTGTCAAAAAAGGAATGAGATGGGAGCAAAATGTTGTTAAGATAACTTAGAGACCCTGAATCGGTCTTTCGTTCAGGGCAAAATTCATGTAAATAGGCTCGGTATAGGTAATTAATAATATAGTCAGTACAAAATTGCGAGTTTGTGTTTATTTATATAGGAACAAGAGAATCGGCATCCAAGTGACGCAACCACAAGGACGCAGGAACCGGGGGGCCGGAGGGCAGCGCCCACCCCCCACAACTTTTTTTTCGAGGAGGGGCGTCGCCCCCCAACTTTTAAGATGATCTTTTTCTCAGGGGCAGAGCTGGGCCCTTGAGACTAGGTAGGCAAGGCAACATTATCATAGAAACATCGATAATCATAATACTTCACATCTCATATCCATAATATTTCATAACATAAGCGCATTGATAATGCTCAATAATGTAGGTGGCTAGAAGCTGCAGTTTCCAACCCATCTCCAACTCCAACCAACCCATTTTCCACACATACACATGGGTGGAGCTTTTGAAAAAAGTTGGTGGTGCAAAATGGCATATGGACTGAATTGTTTGTGTAGTAAAGGTGAACAATGGCCTTTTAACGTCATGAAACCTCTAAGCCTGACATTTGTGAATGTTTAAGGATAAAATTACTCTTTCAATGTAAGGTAACCTTCAAATCTGACAAAAGTTGGTGCGACCAGACTCAAAGTTGGTGGGGCAGTCGCCCCACCATCTGAATAGAAAACTCCACCCGTGCACATACCTACAGGCACGTAGCCAGGATTTTGCTCAGGGGGGGGGTCTCGAAAAGTCACATTTTTGCTCCTCCGCCATATGCTGCTACCGGGTGGTGAGGGGAGGGGGGGTAGGGTCGGTTTTCAAGAATCTCATTCCATCAGTGTTATTTATTTTCGCTCAGGGGGGCATGGCCCCGTGCCCCCCCCCTTTGGCTTACGTCCTCATACCTTATAAGCGTTGTAATGGGCCTGCTAATGTCTTCAGGCAGTACAGCACTCATAACTAAACCCGCGCCGGCCGGTGCTCGGCGCCCACTCCTCGGGCCGGGGGGGTGTTTCCGACCACCCCCCCTTCTAATCTCGCTCCATAGGACCTAGACATAAACCAAAAAAACACCGTTCGAGAGCTCTGTTCAAAAGGGATTTGGAAACTTATTTCGGTGAAAAATTTTGCTCAGGTCAATTGATTAGAGTCACCCAGAGGTCATCAAAGGTCAATGATTTCTCAGAAAAATTTTCCAGTATTTAGGACATAGCTCCAGATAGTCCCCAAATATCCGAAAGACTATGATAGCTAGGATGTAAACAAGTTAAGAAACATTAGATAGATATTTGAATTTGCAATCGCACCTATTGTGTCCTTCAATTTGAAACCAAGATTCAATAGTTTAGGCTCAGATCATCAAAGTGTCAAAAATGACAGTTTTTTGTAAGAAAATATGCTTTCCTGAAATAGCATTTTATCTAAATAATGACACATAAATGATTTTAACACTATCGTGTTCCTCTCTCAGACGCTTTGAAACATATTACATTGAGGACCTTCGTAAGGTCAACTTCAAAATTTTGACCTAAGGTCAAGGTCATATTGCGGACCTAGATAGTCATGTTCGCATAATGGGGCGACGCGGACAGACGATACAAATACAGTGGTGTCATCTGCTCGTCTCTATCTCATTATATCAGAATTATTAGCAAATCATGCTGATAAACCTCAGATGACCTCAGATTGAACCCTTGTAGAGATCTTTTAGAATACATCCGCACCTAGGTCATTCCAGAATGAGCTAAAAACATGATTCTGAAAATAATAAGGCCTGATTCGATGCATACTTTCAGAATAAGAAGCATTCTGTCTTATTTTCCCATTCACTTATAATGGGAGGTCAGGAAATTGACCTGGACCTTAGGTCACCGATATCCGAAAATCCGAGATATACAAAATTAGAGAGGCCATGCTCTCTATTGACCACCCTGTAAGTACGAAAAACGCAATCCGTAAAAACTGTGGCTTAGTGGAACCGCAAAACTTTCGGAGGTGCACTTGACTAGGCCTGTGAAACTCCTGACCTGACAGACCTATGCTCAAAACTTTTTTGAAACTGTACAAAGGATGATCGACACAGGTATCTGAAAAATTTGTCGCGCGCTACGCGCCGCCGTTTTTACCGATATCCAGGAAAAACCTAGGGGGGTGTCTAAAACACCCCCCCCCGGCCCGGCCGCGGCGAGTTAACGAAATTTTCTCCGCGGATGAAGGCTCCCTACGCAAAAAGGCACTTTTTTCCCCCCCCGGAGCGGCCTAAAGCCATGTTCCGGGAAAGTGAACTGAGCCGCGATATGACACGGATTCTTGCTGTGGTTGCAGCGCGGAAATACAGTCGTTTTTCTAGAATGATGACTCATTCAAAAAGTATTTTTCGAAATAATAATTGAACCCCCATGTAGCAAACTAGTTCGAGCCTAAAATAGCAATTGGTATTTCAGTCATATTTATTTTTGGAAGTTATTGCACTTGAAAAAGGTGTGTTCTTCTCGACTTTCTAGTTTATTTGCCTACCTTACAGCTACTATCTACCAGCAGGACCCGATACATTTATACACAGGCTGGTCGAGAATCTAGTAGGACGAGGTAGGCAAGCTTAGGCAAGGTTTTTCTTACATTTGTGTTTAGCTGATAGTTTTGACGAAAATTTTATTGGAAAATTTAGAAAATTTACTCCAAAATAGGCCTATTCCCATTGCAGAGAATCGTATCAAACAAAAATAAAAAATTAAAAGAGGGGAGATAAATATCGGTATCGGGAGAAGGCTACCGAATTGGCTAGGCATTGCTTACCTTGCCTACATGGAAGAGCCGCCCCTGCTTTTTCTTCTGTTTACAGTTTTCTGATTTATAAAATTGTTGAAAAGTAATCACATCAATGTTGAATATAAAAAGTAGGTACTTGTTCATTTCATTATGCAATACTTGAAATTTATAGGTAGGGATCTAGTTATGATTGCTTTCCAGTCGAATTTGAGGCTGTTTAGCCATTTTAAGGATAGTTGAACTGAATTGGTGAAAACTCAATAAAATTTTGATAGGACAATTTTAATTTTCATATTACCAGCACCGAAGACGTTAACATATTAGTTCCAAACGATAAAAACCCATATGGAAACTTTAATGACGTCAGCAATTTTAGAGTTTTACACTTCGTGATTACAGTTACGATTGCAATGACGATGCTGATTTTTGCCACCTATGCATATTTGTTTCTTGATTTTTTTAAATATCTTCGCACACAAATTGTGTCAATTTGAACGAAAAAAGCACAGTTTGAATTTTTGGGCTTAGGACTCAAGGTTTCACAAATCTGATAAAGCCATTTTAACGAAAATGATATTTCAAAATTAACAAACGAAATACCATGACCTTTTCCTCGAAGATATGAAAAATCGAAAAGTTATCAAAAATTAAGTTATTATTTCGTAATATTTCGGCCACAGGCCTTTGTCAAACCGTCAACATTTCGATACGACGCTTTTCTAACTGCCTCTTAACAAAACTAATGCTTCACAATCGTGACAATTATTTTGATCGCACCACCTACAAAATATTGCTCTTAATTTGGCACAGGACTAATCACATACAACTAAGACAGCACAATATAAGGTTTCAAATTTAAGCACGATATTGCCAAGTAATTATGTTTATAACAACTACATGACAGCAACACATTAACGTTAATTACACCTATCACTTTTCTATTTACACGCAATCACATATGATACACAAATGTACATGTTCATTCACCGTCCCACTTAATATACATCTAAAATGATATATATACTTATATAAATATCTATATATTATATGCATACCTATACACAAATCCATAAATATACATATGCATGCACACATACAAAAATTACACACATACGTACCCATACATATCCAGCCATATTCATACATACATATACAAATGCAAACATATACCAACAAACATATACACCATATTCATATATATATA